>UXSR01005728.1:0-18267 GCA_900604375.1 Mesocestoides corti
TTATGAGAAATTCCTCCGTGAGTCCGTAAACGAGACGAGGCAAATAACCTGAGGCGGAGATGCGTCATTATTTGTACAAGCTTTATGTGAGTGGAAGACCATCTGCCAGGGCAGGTGGTCAGGCGGACTTTTCAGACAAGCACCTTCGAAATTGGGTGGGTGGCAGTGAGTGTGCGGTGTTTGTGTGATTGAGCCACGACTGCGTTCGTGAAACCGACATTTCACAAACTCATGGCGGGAACTCGCTTCTTTGATGAAACCTCATTCAGGTAATAACAATAAAGATTTCAATGAATACCCCCTGGAGATTCCAGTTGGATACTAAAAGGGGACACTTTCGGATGAGACCTTTGTCTCAAAACGACTCCACATTTTGACATTAAGGGTGAAAACATCTAGCCATGTAGTTAGCAGCAATTAAGGGCATTATTGAATGGTGGCTTTAAGTACTCACTGGAAAGGAGTGAAATGGCGTGAAGGGCTCTCTGAAAGATTACAATTTCCGAAATATACCATTTACTAACTATTAAATCAGTAGGAAACCAGTTCAGTATCCAACCAAAACGACTCGACAGCGTCAGACCGTCATCAACACACGGATTGTGCAAAGAATTGTAAAGAGGATCATGTGGCCGCCATAAATTTTGATCGAGATTTTAGACAAATGGGTTGAAAGCTTTCTAGACGATCACATTGTCTTCGGGTCTAACCAACTTTAGCTGGGCAGTCGAGAATCCCGAAACGCACATTGGCTGAACATTGGCGATAATTACAGCAGGCCAGTTCAAGCAGACTAATGAAATATTTACCAGGTATAGGTGCGTGCAATTAGACTTATTTAAATGGTAAAATCGAACAATTTGGGTGATTACCTGTAGGATCATAAAGCGGAGACTGTGTCAATGAAGACTGTGCGAAAGGCAAAAAGTTTGGAAAATTTTGAGTACCACAAACCATTTAACATTTTACACACTTGAGCCGGATTGATTCTCGCGGGCGCGCCCTTATTTGATGTACACACATTATTCTGACAATGAATGCTCCTAGATAAGGACATTGAAACGCCCTCTTTAATAAATGGCCAAACAAAATCCACTTCCGCTCTAAAGTTGTTTCAACCGAAAAAGATTTCAAGAATAAAATTACCATCGAGGCTACGGTTGCTTCGCGTGGACTCAACGACGGCCAGCAGGTGGAGATGGCAGGGTATGAGGGAGGGACAGAGGTTCCGTGGAGCTGAGAGCCTAGGCCTTTTGTGGGAGGTCTGGTTTCCGACTTGTGTCAATAACAGAGGCCTAGTTGAGGCCGTAGAAGCCATGTGACGAGTAAATGCGGGCCCCACGTTGAGTGCAATTTCGCATATTTCCCTCCGATTAAGTGCCAAATGTGTCTCATTGCCGGGAGTTGCCGCATTGTCTACCACAAACTCCTCCTACAATTAAAGGCACAATACAAAAAGACTGCAACATCACAGAGCTTAAAATATTCCTTTACACCTGCAATCCATGCAGGTCGGCAGCGTTAATCATAGCCGGGGTTGCATTCACATTGGACCGGTAGGCGGTGCAGTGTTACCAAAATGACTACAAGTGTACGCTTCAAGAAAGTTGGGCCAAAATCTCACCCTCATAAGAATATAAAATGGAAAGGAAGGATTCCGACAAAATGAGCGCTTAAATGTGTTTTTTTAAATACGGTAGTTTTTCTAGTTCAAACACTGGAAATTTGCATTTGTGCTTAACAAGAACATATGCTGGCTAGTGACAATGACGTAAGACAACTCACCTGGAATTCTCGCATCACCCGGCTCCCCATCCAATCGATAAAGGTCTTCGCATTTGTAGCAAGAGAGGCGTCGCCTTGACGCATGGTCTCCTCCAGACGTGCAAACATCGCGGCGAGCTCGTCCAACCACAAAACCTTTAACTGCGTCAGCTGTGTCTGTCTGATTGCATTTTCAACCAGGCCGACCAATTGAAGTATGAGCCTCGATGGTTGAGGGAGGAATGCCCTGCCGGATTCCTGATTTTCAGAGTCCAATTCCGATTCGATTGGAAGGTTTATCTCCTGGGAGTCATCAGCAAGACTTGTGCCCGGACCTTTTAGGCTGAGGTGGCCATAACTGTTGCGAGAAGAGTTTGGTGAACCAGGAACTTGAGAATTTACAGGAATAATTTGACTGGCCAGTACACCGCTTTGAGAACACTAAAAGAGGTAACACAGTTAAGTGCCAGGTCTACCTGGTTCTTTGCAGCAGCGAAGTAAAAAAGTCCCCAGCCATGATCGCAACATCTAGACTTGTATTAATCGCTTTCCGCCTTTACGCGCCCCAGTTGGCCGGTCTCGAGGCTTGTAGTCGGTCACCAGGACCTTTTCGCTCCCTAGGACCGACAACCGGGAGTTGGTGTATGCTGCCCACCTACAACAAGCACATTCTAACATTCCCGTTCAGGCTGCCTGACCACCACTGATAGAAATCTGAGGAATGAGAACTTGATAAACTGGGAGCAGTTAACAGTTATTCAAGCATAATCTGGAGTGTGAGATAAGACAACCCTCTACAGTCACCATACAACTAACTTCTTCACAAATGTTCGCTGATTTAAATGATGAGGAGTGAGAGGGGCCAGAAATAGAACCAGGACTGAGAGTGAGGCGAATAATAAAAGACACGAATCACAGAAGTCCAACTGGAGCCCAAAATTCTTTGGTGGCTTGATACATTACACACAGCAGTGATTATAGCGGCCGATACTGGTATAATTCAAGCAACATGGGGAAACATTCGCGGCTGCTCAATACTAAATGACTAAATACAACGAGACCTTGAGGTGATCATTAAAAACTGATGTTTTTAACTGCAATTCAAATGGACCAAAATCGCCGCAAGAGTACTAAAGTAAGTTGAGCAAACGCCTGAACCAGGTCCGATGAGCCAACCGTTTGCAAAGAGTCTGTCAACCAGCCAAGAGGTTGTCGACGAAACCCAAAGACAAGCTCCTCGAGGTTCCCATCGCTGCACGACATGTTGGGAGAATATAGGCAAATTTGCTTTCTACGACCACAAAAGTGGCAACCCACGGTTCGATAATGCAAGTTGTGTTGTCATTGTGTGGGCATGAATTATCGCCCGAGACCGCAGATCGCACAGAAGTAGAATCGTTGAGACCAATAAAAACAACACCATATGTTGTTACATTAGCTCAACTGAGTTGACAACAAACCAGAAGTGAAGAATTACGATGCGTTTTGGGACACAAACGACTTTAGTCCAATGGCATCTCTCTACCATAGGCTCCAGTGACCAGTAAGCAAGCCAACCCATGGCATGGATGATGGCTCTTTTGGATAATAGTTCCAACTCAACCCTTACCCAGTGTCAGACATTAAACATGAAGGGCGAAAATAAACATATCGCGGCATACATTTTGAGAGAAGACGCTGCATCGCAGTCTACTAAATTACAGTTCGACATAGAATCGGACGACTAAAGGAACTATTTGCATCAACAGAGCTTCCTCTCTTAGGTCAAAACTGAAGGCCAGTCGAATTGTGTCCAAGTGCAGATTAGCACATTAAACATGAAGGGCGAAAATAATGAAAGAATAGAGATATTCCAACAAAATTCGGTTGGCGAGGAGCCAGCTAAAGACAATAATCGTTATACGCTAAGCACTAAAACTCAAGCAATTTGCTGCTCGTTTTTAAGACGATTATTATGTATCTCTAGAGCTAATATACCTAAGCCATGGTTCGGAACTAAATAATGCGGACTTACAAATTGAAGGGATGTAAATGACAGGACAATTCACCACGAAAAGCAACTTTACGTCGCGCTTACTTTGAACATGATGGACCACATTTGTTCGATGACGGTAACAGGTGACGGTGGCTTTACGTGCTAACCACGATAGCTGATACTAATCACATCTGTAATGGACTGTCGGCAGTGGCACATGAGTAGAGGCTGATAGTTATCTGTCACCAAACCTTCATTGGCCTCTGTTTACAAGTATTCCATAAGTAGCCTCACTACACGCACACAATGGGACGCCGTGCATTTGGGGTGAACTAACTCTTGTGTCCACCCGACATGTTGCTTTCAGACTTAGCGGGTGCCAATGAGCAGTACGATTTAAGTGCAGTTGCCCATTGCTACACGTCTCCGTTCATTGGCATGTATATTTTGGGAAGTGTTCCGTTAGGGGACCTGGCATTCAGTATCATAAATGTTGTTCACACCGACTTTTGGCATTCCTGGAAGACACCAAGGCAAGCTCGTTAACAACCACAAAGTTTTTTTCAAGTAGCCGGCAACTTTGATGACAACTGGAGGATTTGGCTGCAAACAGAATGCAATGTTAGATAATAAAGAAATTGTATCACATTTGATGGAAATGTGGTGCAAGAAAATTAGAGGTCAAAGCTGGGAAAACAGTGTTAGGATGACGGCAGGGATGTAGTTTGGGGACGCACAACCAGACGAGTTTCATAGGTTGGAGAGTTGTTTGACGAGAATGCAATGTTGTATTTGTAACCGAAAATTGCGGAATAAAGGCAACAATTACTAATGCTAAACAACACGTTCAATCACCATAACTGATTGAATGTCCGTATGTTATAACTCTAGTATTCCCGCTTCATATGATTTTAGGGAATTGTGCATAATGCACCGAAAGTAAATTTAAAAAGATTTTAAAGTTTAAAGATTTACAGAGAGGACGCTGATTTTTTTAAAAATTGCGCCATGAGATAAGAATGAGTATGATCGACCAAGTTTGGGGCCAAAATTTAAAAATAGCATGAATGAGTGCATCAACTAGTCATTACGGTTACGTGAGCTATTCCGCTAAGCGCAATATTGCAAAACTTGATATCACATTTCAAGCCCAGAAAGCCGAGGGACCTGCGTTTAGTAACCTTCCTAGCTCATTTACCGTCTAATGGTGATCGCTGCCAACTACAACCCTATTTTCAGCCATGCCTCCGACAACAGGACACTCACCAAATAGATTAAGGTGCATGCAACGTGGTTTTCATTGACACTGCAGATATTGCCACAAAATGAAAACAACACATCATGACCAAAATGCCTTTCATTGTCAGCTTGACAAATCCAGAAGAATGTCGCAACTAATATTTCTTGTGGCATATTAAAAACCGCGCAGCTGTGTTGGAGCTGGTGTTTTTAACTACTTTAATTAACAGAAAAAGGAATGAATTTAATAAATGAACTGACATGAGCTCATACTTCTTTAAGGTAAGGAATAGGATCCATTTGCTAAAGTAAATACAAACACAAAAACACTTCCAGAAGAATTTTAGGGATAGCCACACTACAAAAACGCTGCCATATATAGTAGATTCTGAAGCATAAAACTACCTCTAACAAAAAGTATGAAATATTTGGGCGAACACAACTAATCGTTACTAAGAAGCGAATATAACCGAAAACACATCGTGCGGCAATGGAGAACGACAAGAGTTACC
Organism: Mesocestoides corti; assembly: GCA_900604375.1. NCBI lineage: Eukaryota > Metazoa > Platyhelminthes > Cestoda > Cyclophyllidea > Mesocestoididae > Mesocestoides > Mesocestoides corti. The sequence goes on from UXSR01005728.1 coordinate 5,491, forward strand.
GATTTTAATAACCCAAAATAAAACGATTTCAGACTGAGCTTTGACATGTCAATTTAACATAGATGCTTTTGGTACGACACAAAAAGCAAAAAAGATAAATATGCAACTACAATAAGGCCTTGTGAAAATCTAAGCATACCTCGACATTTTCAATTTGAGACATTGGTGTATTGTTGATGAGTCCTTCGTTTTCTGGTCGCTTTTGTTTCCGGCAAAGCATCTCCAGAACCGTCACGGCACCAATCAGCCCAACTGTCCTCAGCCTACATGAACGATTCAACAGCTGGCGACGAATAATAATTAATAAATCATCTTGCAAGTAAGCCTGATTCCTCCCCCTAATAAAGTGAGTGTCATTTAAACAAAACGTAACGTACCAAAATGCAGTGTATACCAGGATTGCATAAAGTTTTCGTATATCCCTCAAATCAGGAATATCTGGTTGTCGACCCTCTCCACCTTCTGACGTACTTATTCTATCGACAAGGGTGAGTAGTATATCCGAGAAAGGTGACAGTTTCTCTGAGAAAGCTTTAGAGAGTTGAAGCACAATATCAAGAATGATTGCAGTCTTTTTGGCTACCTGTGGCCTTCCAGAAGTCTTGGGCATTGAAGGGCAGATAGTGTTACAGAGCTGCATAACTACCATGCTTGATTGTTCTCCCCCTGGCTCACAAAAGCTGAACACACAAGAATATATGAGAAAAACAAATCGAAGTGCTTGAGGCGTTGGGTAATTAGAAGTCAGATGACCAGTGAGAGTGATTAGAGAAGGGAACAGTTGCTTGGAGCCCAAAATTTTAAAATGGTTGGAAATCGACTGCACTGACTCGAAGGACGCGATTCTCTCTGCAACAGGACCAAGCGTCTTTAATACCAAGGAAACTTCCTTCCGTTTAATAGAAACAGTAGCATCCGGATTACTTTCCACTGACAATTCCGTCCCGTTAGCAAGCAGTAGGATCAAAAGATCGTCAAAAAGGCTATCGTATCCCGAATCACTTTTAGAATATTCACGATAAAGATAAGAAATCCACCTAAAATAGACACTTCAGAATACTTTGAACGTACTGGAGTTTTAGAGGGCAATTAGAGCGGAAGATGAGAGAAAGCGTATCAAATAGTAAAGAAATGTCGTCTGAAGTGACCAATTCCGATAGACGTATTCGTTGGCGTAACAGCGGAACAAACTCCATAAGGTCCTCACAATTGAACAACTTCGAAAGCTTGTTTGTGAATAAACAGCGAATAAGATTTGCCATTTGCTGTTGGGAAGACGATGAATCCACGGACTGGGAAAGCAATCGTTTGCAGGCGGTTTTTAAACGCATAAGAGTGGGACCTTCTAGTGGAAACTGACAAACGCATTCAATAATCTCGGTGGCTAATGGATAACCCGACAGGCGTTCTGACTCACCGTCATTCGGCAATAGAACCACAGATTCCAAGAGGTCCACAACCTTTTGCATCGCACTAAATATAACTTCAGAAGCTGTTTGGTGCTGTAGAGTGTTAACTGGTGTGGCTAATAAATCTGGAATCATCTGCAAAATATGACACCTTATAGATCGGAGGTGTGTAATTTTGAAGATTTCAATGAGTCGAGTTACAACGTCCTCAACGTCTGTAGAGCTGTTATAAAAAGAATTCAATCCAACCGGGTTCAGTAGTTGAGAAAGTAACTGAAGAGAGTAAGTCGACCCAGCAGTAACAGATTCCACAAGAATATTCAAAATATTTGACTGAAGACATGGAATCGAAAAAAAAAGCTGAAATGCGGAAGCTGGTGACCCGAACAAAACCAGGACATCATCCTGTTTTTCATCACATGCTAAACTATCCGACTCGTCTCTTGGACATGAATCGACTGTAAGAATTGGGGAGAGTAAAAGGCTACAATCAAATTCGGCTGGATCAAGGGATAAGATTTCCCGTATTTCTAGCAAGAGATTTTCTCTAAGTTTATTGTCTGTGGTAAGCCGCAACAAAAGATTGTTCGCACGAGCTTTTGCAGTATTTGCTATGTGCCATGGCGTTGTTGAACCACAATCAGACGGGTGAAAAACAAGCTTCAGTTTATCAGCACTTCCTGATATATCCATAACTTCTAAGGCGAGATTAACAGAACTGAATCTGGAAGGTATGCAAGGGTGCTGCGATGGGGCCAATAAATGTGTCTCAACAAAGATATCATCCTCCATTGTAGCTGTCAGCAAAGGAGCATCAAGTGTTGTAGGTATGACAGACTAGAAGGCGGATAGCTTGATGTTCACGATTGCTAAAACCGTAGAAACCCCAAAAATATTTGCCTCTATTATCAATCTACCTAATTACGAGACAAAAAGATTAGAATTGACCAGAAAATGCGTCTGCAACGTGCTGTGGTGCAATGGGATTTGGTGTACTGTGGTTTAGTGTGGCAGGTTGTTTTTTGTAACGTCGGATCAGGGCGCAGACATGTTGAACCACCTGGTCTCAGCCAATCCAGTGTCTCTCTGTGTTCCAATGGCGTGCGAGGAAGATAAGCAGCCAACCAGAGAAGGACACAACTGAGGTGCAGTATACAATGAGCGACGTCGCCAGCGTGGTGGACTCGGATGGAAGGCGCCTGACGCGTGGCTCTGGCTTCTAATTGGTCAATAAAGCCTGTTCTGTTGTACCGATCTTTTTCTATTAGTTCTCCGTATTATACATTAGTGGCAGCGGATGCGGTCGAATAATGCGGGTCGTACCCCAGTCCTTTCCCTAAGACGGTCAACAGAAGCAAAGACCCTTGAATGCCAGCTGAAGTTGTCACGCCAATCATCCAATGTCCCATACAATGGATCCATAGACATTGCCCGGGATTAGGACTACTGCATCTGAAGAGGCAGTGGCAACTCAGCGACGACGACTTGGACAGAAGGCTCTCATGGCTGACCCAGAACTGGCGGACAAAGTCCAGTTTTCCACACCGGCTCAGCCAAGTCGCGTTCCACAGTGGCGACTGAAAATGAACAGGTTCCAAGGGCCGCGATTCAGAGGATCCAACGGACAATGGACGAAGAAACCTCACGGCGGAGAAGGTTCTAAGAAGCCTCCAAGTGCGTCAGTTCCATGCCCTGCCATTCATGCGTCATGTGCTGACGCCCGACCCTTCATATCCATAGGTTTATGTAATAGGTTAATGCACTTTCTTGTTGATATGGGTGCAGGATATTCCTTGGTCAACCCAAGACGGTTCCCTCAAAAAGTGTTTGAACCATACCTGGTGGAGTCGTCAGTTAAGGTTAAGACCGCGAATGGCACTGCGATGCGTAGTAAGGGGTGTGTTGATATCTCACTCACTATCGCGGGTAATCTATACCAGAATACTTTATATTTATGCCAGGACATGCCATACGATGGTTTATTGAAGTCAGACTTCCTTGACAGGAACGCGGGCGAATATAGTCGGCCACAGCGGTCTTTACGCCTAGGATCTCATGAGGTACCGGTAGTTTATGAGCTGAGCAATGGTGTCATATCTGCGATTACAACTCAGACACACCCAACTCCAGATTAGCTAGACCGATTGATGAGCACACAAGCACACAGTGGGGGGCTCGACCTCACTCAGCTTTGCAAGTTGGTCCAGGGGTATACAGATGTATTTGCGTGGGACGGGGCAGACACGGGTCGAACAAATGTTACGATCCATGACATTTACACGACGGAGGCACGCCCTATTCGACAACGACCCCGACGGATACCTGTGGCGTATCAGCAGGCGGTTAAGGAAGCCATTGCGGATGTTACAGAAGAAAATAATCAAACCGTTGTCATCCCCATGGGCATCGCCCATAGTTGTCGACAAAAAGAAGGACGGTGCCATTAGGTTATGCATCGACTATCAGAAACTAAATGAGGTCACCGTGAAAGACAGCTTTCCCATCCCACGGATGGATATCACGCTAGACGCATTAGGGGGACCTACGACGTTTTCTACTTTGGATTTTAAGTCGGGCTACTGGCAAGTCGAAATTAACCCAATCCATCGGGAGAAGACGGCGTTCTTAATTCCGTCCGGGTTATATGGATTCGAAACTATGCCCTTCGCGTTAGCCAATGCCCCCACACGTTTCAACGATTTATGAACATAGTCCTACGAGGCCTAGTACCGTAGGAGTGCTTGGTTTATATGGACGATGTGATTGTTCACGCAAAGGACATCAAGCAGAACATTTGAAGGTTACGTAATGTCTTGAGCGATTTCGTGGGGCGGGACTTAAACTTAATCCAGAGAAATGCACTCTCCAGGGAGTCGGTTAAGTTTTTGGGCCACGTCGTCTTTAAGGAAGGCATCAGAACGGATCCGGATGAAACGGAGAAAGTTAGGACATGGCCAACACCGACCAATGTAGAACAGATACGGAGTTTTCTAAGATTGACAACGTATTACAGGAGAACAGGAAGAACAGGACAAGGATATATAAAGCCCCTGTTTTCCCCATGCGGACCGACCAGATTGTGACCGGGCTGTAGCGCTTTCTGTATCTAGTAAAGTTATTCGTGTTACCGCTCAGTCTTGTTCTTACCATGAGCCCGAAATCTACAGTGGCGATGTCTGATGGTGCAGACATTTTGAACTACGCTGGCCTCAGCCAATCCTCTGTCTCTCTTCGATCAAATGGCATCCGAGGAAGATATGCAGCCAACCAGAGAAATACACATTTAAGAAGCGGATTATAATGTGCATGGGAGCCAGCGTAAAGGACTCGGATGGACGTCGCCTAAATCGTGGTTATGGGCTCTGACTGGTCAATAAAGCCTGTTCAGTTGCATTTGTCTTCTTCCTTTAGGGCTCGGGTATTCTACTCTGCAGCCTACCAGTGTCATGAGTGGATTAATAATATAATAGATATAGTCGCCTGACGAAGGGTGTATGTTTGCAATTGGTCGATTGGGCTTGTTCTTTTGTATCAGTTTTCTAGGTGTCATGGCTCGCGTATTCTACATTAATATCAACGAATGTATATGGATATCACAATTCGAAATTTAGCTTTTTGTTTACTTAGGATAACAAATGCTAAGACCCTTGAGCACGGCTTGCAGTTGCTAAGTCTGTCCTTCCGATATACCGGTCCAGTGGCCGGGATTAGGAATAATGCATATGAATTTTATCAAATGTCAACAGTGCAGGGAATCATGCGGCAAACCGAGAACTTCTATTCTTCTGAGTGAGAGGCAGCGCAGAGACTTATTGGACTACGCTGACCTCAACCAATCCACTGTCCCTTTGGGTTCAAATAGCTTTCGAGTAAGATTTGTAACTAGCCAAAGACAGACATGTATGAGGAGCAGTATATAATGATCGACGCAGCCAGCGTGGAGGACTCGAATGGACGGTGCCTGGCGTTTGATTCTTGTAGTTAGTCCTTTTATACTACGACGTGGGAAGTCTACTCCATGTAGTCTCAGTATTGTCTGATCTTAATATAAGATCCAGAAATCCACTGTCTCACAATGCCTAAATGACCTTTTGGTAAAGTCAGGTGTTAACCAGAGACATAAATTAAAGTGAAAAGCTACGCAATAAGCGGTGTAACACTTACAGAGGACTTAACATACTTCTGGGATGAACGCAAATAATGCAGTATTCAGCTGCTTATGTGAACGAGGATGTGGTTAGAGTGCAAATCTTTGTTTACAGAGCTTAGCTAAATAAAAGTTATTAGGTGTCTGTATTAAAACAGAACAAAATTTATATAAGGTGCGTTATAACAGTGACTATTGTTTTGAACGCAACTTCGACAAATTAGAGTATGTTATTTAAGGCAAGTGCTTATGTCATGAATATATAATACAAGCATTTATCTAGTTTGCGGCTTATCAACCAGTCACAATGGCTACTTTAAATCGGCCAATCAATAAAATCGCATTTGGCGCGGTCAATTTAGTAGTTTTCATCGGGCGTGTTTGATTGTAAGTTTCCAGATCTTCTCTTTGGATATGCTATTATTTAGTAATGACTTCGTAAGCGTTTTTTGGGATGCAAATTTCAAGTAAACGCTTTACTGTTCGTTAGTTGCAGTTTTATCGCCCTTGTTGACATGTGGCACTTTGGCAAAAACACCAGTAAACGCGTCATAATCCTTATTCTGCGTTTGGATGGTGTATACTTAGGATGTTACCATAGCTCCCTTGTGTAGCATAATCAACTTCTCCCGTAGTTATTGCAAAACTTTATCAAGCACAGAAATGGCGTCTCTGCCCGTCTGTAGTTCAGTCCCGCATATTATTCAAAGTGTGTCTTTGTATGATGTATTATATTCATTTTGTGTTTTTAATATAGGAGATGACGGAATACAAAGCTTCTGATTTAGTGGAAATGGCGCGTAGTCGAATGGGTGAGCTTAAAATATCTCCAAGTGTTCCATATTCCCATTCAGATGTTTATTTAATTTACTCGTGCATTCCAGATGAACTCAATTCCCGAACTCTACTTCTTGGTCACTTGCCAAGAAACACAACTTTAAAAAAACTGATTACCGTCTTCAAAGACTCTATTAACGCCCGGTTTCCCAGGAAAAAGTTCAAGGGCAACCGCAAGTTCGTGAATTTTGCGTGTCAAATCAATATTTTTGCTCACTTTGTTAAAGTAAAACATTGTTTTAATGCCTTGATTCTGGATCATTATACTAAACATTAAAGTGATATTTGGAGTAAGGTTGGGGGAAAAAGTGGGCGAACCTACCGTGCGTAGTTTGAGTAGTAACGTTTGATTGAAGATTTATGTAGTCTTTATTCGTCGCATTTGACTTAACGTTCATTAGATAACTTTTTAATAAAGCTTTAATGTTTGTAAACAGACTGGTTTCTTATTAAAGGTATGCCTTCCTCGAATTTGCATCGTCTGAAGCTGCTAGTGAGGCCTTAAAAAAGGCGGCCAACCTGAGCTTCGATGGTAAAACGCCAATGTTTGTGCTGCTTTCACAAAAAACAGGCGTCACATTTCCGCACCCAAATACTTACCAGCTGAGTGATTTTAAACGGTGTAATCTTATTGTGTCTTGCCTCCCACGACAGACGGTGCTAGAGGACCTCCAATCCTTGTTCCCTAATGCTAAGGATATTTTTCTACCACATGCGGGACCAGAAAAGACTCTTGGGTTAGTTACACTCAATTTTTGCTATTCAAATATGGCCTTTTTTACACTTTTCGACCCAGCATCAGCATCTCTTTCCTATGTATATGTTGTTTTCAAATTTTTGGGACTTTTGTTGCTATAAGGCAAGTAGTTTTCGGAGCATTTTTATCCCACCGGCTTAACACTGACAACGCTAGTGTACATGACTCAGGGTTTTATGCTAATCTACCTCTAATTAAGTATCAGCTCTCAGTCTGCCAATTCTTAGTTGGTTTTAATTACCCTAGCACTTGATGCACTATGATATTTTGCTATTGATTAGAACGAAACGAGCTGTCATGTTCTGATTATGTTCGATTCTTTGCCACTTCGCACGCAGTGTCTTGTCGATTTTGTTGACAACTTTGCGATTCTAGGTGGTTTGACCCATAGCTGTAGTACGAACGGAAAAATATGAGGTTTAGATGAAAACCTATGAGTTATCGAAAGTAGTTTGTTGTAAGCATAGCTACAGACACCACTTGTTTAAAGTAAGCATGCGTTTGCTCAACATTGCTTTCTTCTAGTTCAGCTCGAATAGACTTTGTTGATGAGGACGACGCCATAGCTGCTTTCACTTCGAAACACGGATCTATGGTCCACAACTCCCCCATCATTGTTAATTTCTGCGTTCGGCGAAAGTCAGGCAAACGGAAACGAGCCGAGCATGAACAAAAACTGTCAAGCGACGACACGCAGGTATGCTTGAAGCACACGTTCAATCGCCACGAACTAACTGTCCGATTAACCTAGTTCGGATAACGGTCTTTGTTATATTACCGAAGTTATTTTCTCAATGGTGCTTTTCCAATATTATGGGCAACTAAGTGTTCCTCCCAACTGGCTACCAATAATCAACGGAAGTTGTGTTCTTTTGCATGAAAGTGCTCCTTATCGCACTTACTTTGCCATTCCCCATCCTTAGCATGAAAGGTGTCCATTCAACTAACCTGTTGAAATTGCATCAATTTTCATTTATTTTTAGGTTCAAAAGATTGAGATACCAGCTAATTCAACGGCGGAATCTGTTCAAGTTGGTGTAATTTCTAAACAAATTAGGAAGGCCAGAAAGCGACGACTATCCGCCAACAGTGGTGCTAAGGTTTCAACACCATCAAAGTCACCCAAAACCCCAACTCGCGGTACTGGTGTCAAGAGACGGCGTTCATGTCTTAACAAAAGCACAAAACCTCAGTCTATCAAACTGAAATAAATCGGTTTCATAGACTTGTTGCTATTTGTAAAAATACGCTTGCATCCAACCTGACTTCTCTTAGTCTACTCATTTCACCTTAAAGTGACAAGTTTAAGTAGCCCATTTTGTTCTAATTACATTACTACTGGGTCCAGAGCAACCTGACACTATATTGTAAACTAGCCTGTGGAATGCATTGAATACTTTTGCCTTCATTGAAACAGCCGTAGTGTGGGGTACCATGTTCGATTTTGCTGCCTATGAACGGTCTTTCGGCTATGTTAATCTCTGAAAGTAATGACAGATGCACTGGGATTTGCTCTTTATCATATTCTGCTCATTGAGTCCTAAAACAAGCACGGTGTCATGACACGGCGCAGCTATGTTTCACTTCTGGTTCTCAAGGTGAATCGCAGGGGTTGCTTGCTAGACGAGCTGTGGCCAAGTGTGCTGCATCACTTGACTTAATTGGACGTGATATGTATTCGGTACGTAGAAAGTGGAGATTAGTAAACTAGTGCTGTTTGCAAGGTTGTCTGGTGGGGTTGCCCTGGATCACTCCAGTTTTCAGCGGGAAACATCCAATCACGGATTAGATAGTGAATGACTCACATGACGTCATGGGCCATGTAAAATGATGCTAGGGTTGATGCACGTTGTTTCTGACCACGACAAAAGGCCAGGTTTATTTGATGTTACTTAAGCGGGGAGAAGGCTGCGTATGAAGTGGATTTTAGGCTCGCCGCCCCTGACATTTGTTAACTAAAATGTCGCAAGAAAAACTGGCGGATCCGCAATAGCTGCACAACGCACGACACCACTGATCGTTCTCCTGCCATGTACAAATTCTCATCTGGTTTCAACTGACTGGGTTTGAAGCCTTGTGGGATTACAGTATAATCTGCACATTGTCCCCTTTGTGTCACGCATGGTTATACCGCCCTTCGACTGTGGTTAACGAACGCATCAAAACAAACAACGGCACAACACTGGAAAGAAATTGTTGAATTTTCCGCCTGCTTCACTCCCTGAGTTGCACTGACTACCAGACACGAGGTCCTGACCCTAAATTGCCTAATTAGGCACAGCTTAATGCGTACTGTCGCTGTTGGCGAAATCCTCGAAACAAACTGTCCAAAATGCCGCTGTAAATTCGATCGAAATTTTTGGTGATATGCAGATCCCGATAGTTTGCTCAAGAATCCTCATACTGCTTGTTTCAACCTTAACATAGCGGACAGAACAAATGATGAACTCCAACGTCCGCCTTTGTAAATTTACCACTGTGACTCGTAACTTTCGATTTATCGGAGTAGCCAAAATGTTCGACAGGGAAATATCGAAATTTTATTTGCTTCGCTCTTATAAACGTAATACCCGTGGGCAGGAATAGAAGGGTGAGGTTTACAAGATACCAGTGAGTTTTAAATCATCGTGCTTCATGCTTCATTGGTTTCGGTTTTGAAGGCGGCGACGGCTCGCTTGCCTCGTCACCGGATGAAGAAAAGATGTCTGGACTCTTATTCAATTCGGTGAAGTAGGACTTCTCCCTCTTCACGACCGTCTCTGCCGGCTGCAGCGGTTGGGAATCGGATACCAGAAGAGCAGCGTCCGCATTTTTTCTCCGCCTTTTGTTAACCTTTAGCACCTCCTCTTCTTCAGTCTGCACAACAGACGACTCATCTGAGAGGTGCCGTTTCCTTTTTTTTCGGTGTTTCTCAATGACGCTTTCCGGTTCTCTTTTAAGAAGCAGTGTTTCTTGGGGAGCGTGTTCACCACCACCATGCGCCTGAGTTTTTTCCTCCGTATCAGAGGGATGTTCGAGCCTTTTAGACTTATGTTTCCCTACCTTTTGACTGGAAGTTTCCATCGTGTGGCCTTCTAATGCACCAAAGTGTTGCTCTGAGTTGGATTTTCCTTTCCTTGATTTATTACTATTCTCATCAACCCCTTGCTTGTCGCATCCGTTGACATCCTCGTAAGGTAGATCTAGGGCCTTCCTGCCTATTTTACCACGTTTCACCAGAGAGATAACACGTCCCACTATTTGAAGTGATTCCCCGTTAGCGGAACGAATGACTTTGGAAACCTCGACGTGGACGCGGTCTTGTGGGAAGACTTGGAGAGGACATCCCGTCTCAGGGTCGATTGGGAGGGGTTCCGATTCAACGCCTTGTAAAGGTACGCTAATGAATACTGCAAAGCCATCACCATAACGGCATGCAAGACGCTGCGGCTTGACGGCAGTTATAGTGGCTTCGACTTGAAGGCCAATGCATGGACAAAAGATTGTGGCGTTTACAGCCAAGTGTACCTGTAAAAACAGGCAATAGGTGTAACTTAACATGTTTGGTGGAAGCAACATAGGACTACGAAATTTTGTGATTTTCTTAGAATTCCGTTCCGAGGTGGCGGGTGTAATAACCAAAACAGGTTTGTTAAAGGGCACTTGAAAGGAAAAATGACAATCACAATGCATCTTTAAATTTTTTTAGAGGAGCATTCAGCATACCGAAATAACCAACCAAAATATAATAGCCAATAAATTACTACAGCCTATCCTGTGTTTAGACGCCTTCGATGGGAATCCAATTTCCCGATTTCTTGATAAAACTACATGTTATTTGGGTTTGAAGTGCCACATTTAAGCTCCGTTTAGCCTCTATCCACCTCCACAGATCTTGAAATCTACTTTTTAGTTCTAACAGAGGGTGCACATTCTTCGAGTCGTCCTAACTATAAGAACGGGAATAGCAAATTCAAAGAGAGGAACATTCTCAGACTTCACCTTGACCGGTTCAATTACCCATTTTTAAACAATCGCGGTTCAAGACGTAATTGGCAACTGACAAGGCTGGACTTCGCATTGGCGGCTTATCAACAAAAGTATTGACTTACTGTGGACTTATAACACCTTATTTGTTCAAAAGCTACAAAACGCAACAGCCGCTGTATCAATAAATTGATGCAGCTCAATACATATTTAAACCCCAGTAAAGTGGTAAAGATCTACTAAAACGGTTAGAAAATTCAGATGCTGATCCATTGGCTGGTTATCGATTTGGTTACAAAAACATGGATTTGGATTTCCCCACGCAAGTAGATCACCGTTGCCATTGATGTAAAAGTTGAATGTATGTAGATGAAAGTTGGAAATTGCATTAAATAGCCAATGGAAGAAAGAGGGGGAATTCGTCTGCATTTTTTTACATCTCGGGCTTGTATTTGGATCGGAGATCTCTCACAGAAATTTTAACGTATGTACTTGACTTCTATATATATATCTTATTAAATTTAAGACATTGGTAGAACAGGAGCTGGGGAGATTTCCCACATTCATGTGGTGCCAACAGCTGTAATTCCTTACCGAAATTGACTCTCCAGGAAATCAGCCTTATCTTTCCTCATTTAATGTTGCCCGGCAATTGTGCTACTTAACATTGTAGCAGAAAGCCTTTGCACAATATCTCCACCGTCTCATGGCACAGACATTCGCCCAGCAGTCAATACCAACATGATTTCCATCATCACAGTCGTGGTACATTTTATTCACATGCACGATTATCTGATGCAATGGTGACTTGACCAAAAAGTGACTACTGACGGTTGATTTAAGTAAGGTAAGGAAGACATTTAGAAGACAAACCTTGGCAGTTGGATGTTCGGGATGAATCCGAACGATGCACTGATAATCCTTGTCGCGTTCTGTTGCTAAATCCGAAGCCGGTCGAAGCTTTAAGGACTGTTTTTCCAAGTGAACCAAGATACCATTTAACTGAGGTATGAATTTGCTGATTAGTGGCTTTGAATAACTATCGAAGGCGACCTGTACATCGGAAAGCTGGAGCGGGTTGAAATCAAGGCTGAGGTACCACTGCACCTTGTTCATAGCTACAGGCTAAAAGTGAAATAAGCCCATTGCTACAACACACAAATAAGAACTCAATCAGTGTCATAAGTCACACCATTGTACGCATTTAAATTAACAAAATTTTGCTAATTCAAGATCTATTAAGGTTATCACATGAATTCTAAAGTGTCCACGAAATATTATAATAACGCGAAAGATACTTGTCGAAACAATGTAAAGAAACGAAAAAAGATGATGCAAATGTCGCACATTACGTGATAATTTGTGAAAATTAGAGAAAAACAGCTTTAAATGACAGTGTAATGTGGTGTTGCTGTGGTGTGGTGTGGCGTCGTATAAGGGCGCAGACATGTTGGACCACCTGGCCTCAGCCAATCCCGTGTCTCTCTGCGAACCAATGGAATGCGGGAAAGGAAGGCAGCCAACCAGAGAAGGACATGGATGAGATGCAGTATATAATGAGCGGTGTGGCCAGCGTGGTGCACTCGGATGAAAGGCGCCTGACGCGTGGCTCTGGCTTCTGATTGGTCAATAAAGCCTGTTCTGTTGTACCGGTCTTTTAC
>UXSR01005728.1:18277-34499 GCA_900604375.1 Mesocestoides corti
AGGGTATTCTACAGTGGCGTCGGATTAGGGCGCAGACATGTTGGACCACCTAGCCGCAGCCAATCCCGTGTCTCTCTGCGATCCAATGGCATGCGGGAAAGGAAGGTAGCCAACCAGAGAAGGACATGGATGAGATGTAGTATATAATGAGCGGCGTGGCCAGCATCGTAGACTCGGATGGAAGGGGCCTGACGCGTGGCTCTGGCTTCTGATTGGTCAATAAAGCCTGTTCTGTTGTACCGGTCTTTTACCTATTAGGGCGGTCATCCGATGTCCAAAAAAAAGTGGATCCATAGACATTGCCCGGGATTAGGACTTCTGCATCTAAAGATGTATTGGCAACTCAGCGACGACGACTTGGACAGTGAAAGCCAGCTGGACTGCATATGCGAATGCACCTACGATGAATGAACAGTCCTTTCTGCAAGTCTACAAGAACAAAGTCCCTCGTTAACTATTTGCATGAGCCACTATCCTGCAAGGTGTGGGATGTGGGGTGTGTCAACAGTGCGGGTAACTAAACCAGAAGCAGAGGACAACTTCAATCCTGAGGGGGAGGCATTGAAGCGACGGATCAGGGCGCAGACTTATTGGACCACCTCTCCTCAGCCAATCCTCTGTCTGTCTGCAATTCATCGCCATGCCTGGAAGATATGCAGCCAACCATAGTAAGACACGATTGAGGAGCAGTATGTAGTGGGCGACTCAGCCAGCCTGGTGGACTCGGATAGGTTTGGCTTGTGATTGTTCAATAAAGCCTGTTCTGTTGTACCAGTCCTCTTATACTTGGGCTCGGATATTCTACTTAATATAAGAAGCACAGCGAGTGTAAAGGACTTGGATGTGCTGTTAATAGCGTAGACATATTAGATCTGGCTGGCCTCACATAATGCTCTCTTTGTTTGGGTTCTAGCTTCATGTGGGAATATGTGCATCTAAGCGGAAACAGATATTTATGAGTTGAAGTAAGAGGGCCACAGCCAGTTATGTAGACCCTCAATAAAGTTGCCTGAGGTTTAGTTTTCATTGTTAGTCTTAAAATACTGAGGCATTGTCAGTCTACTCTGGAGTAGTGCCAGTATGAAATCCAGTTACAATGACAACTCCTCAATTTAAAATTGCGTTTAAAACTCTGTTAACAATTTGTTACTGCGTAATTGGCTGTATTTCTTTTGGTTGACAAGGAACGCTGCTATATAAATTTAGTGCAATGCGAAACCGCGTTAAAAAATATGACGGATTTCCAGTCTTAAATACTAGGATAAAGATTAAAAGGTATAAAAATTATAAATCTACAAGTGTGGTGTCCTATTAGAAAAAAATTACAATTGATTCTCTGTTTGCATATGTTTTATATTTCGTTTAATTTCAAATACCTGTGTAACGTTTGATGCTCTATCAGGTTCTTGTAATTTATGAATAACGAAGAAAGTAACTTAATGTCGTAGCAAGTGTGTCCCTAAATGCACTTTTATCTTCTTTTTAATTTTTTTAAACCGCATTTCGATTCTCAAACATTATTTTGTGAATCATTCCATTTTTGAAGAAATTTGGTTTAATGCAATTATAGTTGCATTTTACGTAAGATTTGGATTTCGTTTTTTTTTGAAAAATAGTATTGATTTAGTCACTTGACTACATCGGGCAGAAAAATTGCTTCTGGTCATGTAGTTCGTACATAAGTGGTTGTTTTAATAAATCGAGAAATACAAATAATTTTGTAAATGCTCTGTTCAGGTTAACCCCCATATTTTGCTATTTTGTGTTTTGAATTTATTCATTTAAGGCGATTTTTTCTACTTTTTTGGCTCATGGAACGATTTGATTCCTGAAGACACCTTTTTAAGGGGTTATCCTGACTTTTTTTTACAAATTCATTTTTCTCCGTTCCAAGTTGCGTTACCTGTTTACCATTCTTGCGTTTTTTCTATTTCGAAAACTTAATGTGAATGGTAATTCACTCCTTTTCATACACACACTCTTTTTCCGTGAACTATTAATTTCATACGTACAATTTCTGTGCATCATACTCTTTTCAATGTTGGTATCCTGTAAGTAATACAGAAATTATGCATCGCGGGTATACATTTCTGTTGAGGCATTTTTGAGGGACCAAAATCAGGTCAAGTCACATCCAATCAATGCGTTCTATATTCAATCCATTTTTTTCATTTAAATGTTTGTCTAAATTGTTTTTCAAAGGTGCTCTGCTAACAATTCTGTATGTTGTTTGGTGTGTGTCTCAATTTCACCTTAAAAATATAATTCTTTAAGTTGTATTACCTGTCTCTTATATGCGGTAAATTGTTACTAGGCTCCTATGGTTATGTTGGTAACTGTATGGAATTTTAAAACAGTTAAGACTGCCAAATCCTTGATCCTGCTGTTGCGCAGAAAGATTGCCCGTTGTTAACGTTCTATTTTTTGCCTTCACTGAACATTGTAGTGCCGCTGACGTTATTATAAACAGGATATTTTCTGCATTTTTTACTTTCCTGATTCACTTTTTTTAATCCTAAACATCCCTTTGTAACATTAAATGTAGATCGTAAATCTTAGGAACTCGATTTTGCTCACTAATTGTCTTTTTCATACAAAGCCACATTTTTCATCGGTATAAAATCGTCAAATTTTTTTTGTTTGCAGTCGTTTTATTTCTTTTAGTGATGACGAGGAATATTGAAAAATTATCTCCTATGGTTTCAATTTTCACAGAATGTCAGGGAACTTCGCTTTCCCATGACCGACTTCTGGCTTCACTAACAGATTTGTATAATAAGGCAAGTTCTCATACCATGTAATGTTAAATTTTGTCGCATAGTATTCGGCGTTTTTCCTCTCAAAATTTTTTTCGTGACTATAGTGGGTCGCTTAAAGTCTTTCTTTGATGGTACTAATAGTAAATTCACTGGATCTTTTCGTTTCAACTAGATGCCCTTTTCACACTTCGCAGAGGATTTTTTCGAGCTCTGTCGTTACTCCCTCATTAATTCAGAACGGACAGTATTTAGAGAGCGTACGCTTGATTTTATTGTCCGTGCCGTTGTTCACATCAGTGCGAACGCTGCTGAAAGAGAAGATGGAACTGTTCGGAATTTGTTGCTTGTCAAGACGTTTCTCTTTTGTGCGAAGGTGGGTCGAGTAACTCTTTTCACACCAGTATGCTGGCTTATTATGGTTGGACTTTTTCGCTTCACTCATTTAAATTCCACTCAATATTGTTCTACATTCATGTTGATTTTCTTCTATGCGTTTAGAAACCAATACTCTTCCTGTTCTTTTTTGTATCGTCCCTTTTACAATTTAGTAACTTGCGTCTTTTTTAAATGGACTTATGTGTAAATCTGTGTGTCTAGTTTCGAACGGCTTTGGTCGTATATATGACATTTGTTTTGCACCCATTGGTTTCTGCTCACTTGATTTCAAAGTTTATATATATTATCTATGCCGTCATTGTACCTCAACTTTATGTACTACCTACATAAGATTTTGTCATTTCCACAGTACCATGAATGCGTCAACCCCGCTCCTCGCCTTCGATGCACTCAGTTAATCCACAAGTTGCTTGAAGCCATGGGGTCGGAAGCCTGTCTTCCGGTTGAATTATTTGACATCATCCAACGTGTTCTACTTCGTCGTGCCACCGACGTAAAGGTAAGGGGTTTCGTTATTGGTTTGCGAAATTCTATGCTTTTGCCAATGTCTTCAATATCACAATGATCGCCTTAAGTAGAAATAAGTTAACTTCTTTCGCAATTGTTGAATATGATCTGATGTGTCTGTGATGATCGAAAACAGGCCCCGACTCCTTTAAGAAAAGCGTGTCACGTATTACTTTCATTGGAGGCCTATTAAAGTGTGTTCATAGAACAAATTCCATAGGTCTGGGGTTTGAGTCGTTCGCTTTTTCACCATGCCCGGTATCTGCTCGCGCACGTTTCCCTAAAGCGCTCGGAAACTAACGTTGAAACCATCTCCAGTCATTTTCATTTTCCCCGCTTGTAAATTCCTTTAACGACTAAGTCAAATTTCTGAGGTTTTCCCCTCATTTCAGTTCATTATTTGCATTTTATTATTTGAATGTCTGTCATTCTTAAACTTCCCCTAATACTTCCAGCATACGGTCCGCGTCCAGGCCGTGCATGGTCTTGCCCGTTTGCAGAGTCCCACTGACAGAGAGTGTCCAATTATCAAGGAGCTTCTATGGCTTTCCCGTCATGATACTTCACCCGACGTGCGTCGAGCTGCTGTGGCCGCCATCGTTTTAACCACCTTTACTCTGTCCGTCGTTGTGGAACGCTGTAGAGATGTTTCTGACGCGGTGCGAAAGACTGCTTATAACATTCTTGCGGAGCGCTCTGTCTTACGGCCCTTGTCGATTGCAAAGCGAATCTCCATTCTCCAGGATGGCCTGACTGATACATCCCGTAAGCTATATTGATAATGTACTCGTGTTTACTAGGTCTAAACCGATGCATAGTTTCCCCACAGATCTTTTATTGCACTGAAAACTTTATCGTGTAAAATTCTTGCGCAATGTTTAGAGTAACTGGACTACTGACTTAGTAGATGACTTCATTTGGTCATTTTTGAGCGAAACCTAGTTTAAAAATCCACTTGAAGTTGAATAGTTGCCGCGTATTGCTACCAGGTATTGCAGGTATAGTTTATAACCTGAACTAAACTGAGCTTATTTTCCCTTCGGGAAGCGAGTTGATTTGAGAACTTCCATCGCACTAATTAGTTTCACCGGCCACCATGAATTGTCGGCCGTGGTTTGAGAACCCTTTTTGGAAATTATATTTTGGGTAGTTACAATTTTATTTAAATTCTATTTATTTTTACGTTCAGCACCTACTTATCGTTGTCGAATGTAAGTGAGTGTGTCACTAGTGTTATGTCACTTGGATATTTTTTTAGATGATGTTCGCAAGGCAGCGGAATCGCTGGTTATGGCCTGGTTCAAGCTGGTTGAACAGGATCCTATTATCCTGTTACGTCGTCTGGACACGGAGGGTGTGCCCAAAACTAGCCGCCTCTGTCTTGAACATCTCCTTCCTAATTTAAGTGAAGATACTCTTATAGCTGTGGTTTCCAAGTGGTCATCGGACTACCTTGACGACAAGTATGTTCTTTTTTCGTCGATCTTTTTTAGAACTCAAATTAATGTATTCAGTGGTTTGCACCCATGCTTGTTATTCGCAAACTTGTCTTACCTCTACCGGTCTTAATTAAGTTGGATAAGTTAGGAGTTCGACCATCAGCTCTGTACGTTCGTAACATTTATTGTGTGGTCATCCCATTATTCTCATTCTCAATGAAGGTAATTTGGTTTGCGCGTTCTGACATGCCAGCAAGGTAAACCCACACTACTTAATCATTGACAATAGTGCAGGACAACCTAAGACAGACCAGGGGGCGCTCCTTAGAACATGCCTTTTGTGTATCAAAGAGCAGACGTATTATATGTCGGGTTCCCATGATATTAAAGCAGGGCTTAAACCACGGGAAGGAACGCGTGTAGGTATGCAAGGCTACAAGTTTCTATGTTCACAGGTTTTCCCATGGTTGAAGTACTGGCAAAATCAGATTCGAGTGAGTTGCCGAGAATATTGGTCGTTTGGCCTTTTATGGCTAGACGGAGTCTGTATTCCCGAGATTATTTTGTTAGGTGTTTCAGCATTAGAATCAGTTTTGTGCCATATTTTGCTTGTTATTTACCATGAGGATGCGTTACTGTTACTTCAACATTAATCTGTTATCTTTCTTCCCTTTTAGCCACATTCCTAAGCCTGATCGATGCTCCGTAGAGTGTGTCTTCTTTTGGCGCGTGATCTTGGAATACTTGTTAAAGCAGCAGAATTCGGTGGATGAGTTCGCGGGGAGGGAAGACGCGAATGAAGAGCTCGGAAGGAAAAGTGAAATCTCTTCCAGTCAGATAACAGCTCTAATCGAGCTTATTATGCCTTCTGTGTCAGATTACGTTGACTTTATAATTCAGTAAGTTCGATTTCTCAGCAATCCTCAGGGCCAATTAAGGAAATTTTAAACTCCTCTTATGCATAAAATTCACCGGTCCGCTTTTTGTTCCTACCTAAAATGTCGGATTTTTCAAAGGTTAATCTAAGAACTTGGACAAAGCATGTTTTTATTTTTCCTTATAAAATTTGCTGTTAAGATGGAGGGTAGTTCTATGTGGCTGAGTGCTGTTTCAGACGTACTGCGATGCGGTGGGTCTCGACAAAAAACGGACTTGGCCAATACGCAGAGTGATGTGGGGGAGGCGTTTCTTTTCTTTTAACCTGGTTCTTCTAACTTCGTGTACTTAATACAAAGCTTACCTGTTTACTGGGTTATGAAACCGTATAAGTTAGAATAAAGGAGAATCGTATCAATGAAAGTAATTTTCGGAAGTGTGTGTCTCATTTCTTGCCACGCCGCCCGCAAAACACCATTTCAGGTGATACAATTGCGAATATTTTCCCACCTATCTAGACGTGTGGAGAGCCTCCTCGTTTTACTTCGTGCGGACGTCGATTATAACGAAAATGTTATGGAGGCTGAGAGTGTCTTGGAACATGTTCTTCTTCTATGTGAGTCACTCGACCTCTCTGATGAATTCGGACGGCGTCGTCTTTTTGATGTTGTTCGTGGATGGCTTATCAGTCCGAGGGTGCCTGCAAGCCTCACACCTTCGTTGTTGCAACTGTACTTTAATCTAGAATCAAATGTAGTAAGTCATTATTTGATAAAAAAGACTAGAAGTCAATGTTCCCATTTATTTGCACGAGCCTTCTTGCCGTTAGCCCATAGTCTGTTCTTGTTTTTTGTCTATCTCAAGCTTCCATGGATATGCCGTGTGTTCTTTGTTATTTTATTTTAAACCAGTTGTTTGGATATATATATATTATAAAATGTCTTTAGCAAAACCGGGTCCTGAAGGTGACGGAGATGATATCGGAATTGTTGGATTCTGCAGAAGAGGATGCAAAAACACAGTCATCATCATCTGCTGCTGCCACAGAGACAGTGAGTGGTGTGAACAACAATCAGACTTACGTGGCGCAAACACCCACCCATGACATCACTGAAAAAACCGCTACCAACTTAGCATGCAAGCCGCTGAACAAGGCCCGGGAGACTTACCTTCGAATCAAGGTACAAATATTGGTCAGAACTACCAATTTCCTAGTACAATTTCCTTTTGACTACCTTTGTTTTATTTGCTCTACTGCGCATTTACATTTCAGAATATAGAATTCCGAGGTCGTTTATGGAGTGCGGTGTACGCTGTTTTGGCACAAGTTACCTTGCGCATGCGCAAATTCACCAGGACTGTGCTATACTTTTATGATGTTGTGTCAACAAAGACGTTTCAAAGTATATTTAAAAATCTCGAATAAATATACTAAGAAGTATGTGCTTTAAATTGACATGCATAAAGGCTGTCAACAGTGCGAAGAATCGTTAGTCGAGTTTTCGTCTACTTTTAGCTTTGCCTTATACACGTAAGGCATGTTCGAGAATAACTTGATAGGTATTCCCCTTATTAGTAATACACTACTGTAATTTTTCAACTCACACTTTTTCCTTTTGCGTAGGTGGCTGAATTAAAAGTAAAGCTGAATGAACTGAACGAGTCCCTTAATGAGTGCGTTCGGATAAAAGACTTCGAACGTGCCACTTCCCTTCGTGACGAATGCGCCAAACTCGAGGAAGAGCGTTCTATACTTCTACACGAGCTTACTGGAGTCCGTTTACCCGGTTGGTACGTTTGACTTGTCAACACTTACCCGTATCCCGCTTGTGCTGATTCCAGCATGTTGGGTCTTGAAGTTGCAGGATGCAAATCTTTTTTAAAAAATAAAATAGTTTAATGTGACCACATAAAACTGCAATTTACGAATATATTGATAGTCCCCAGTACCGAAATTTTTCGATGATGTTCCTCCAAAATTGCGTCTCATTTCTTTCGGTATCCAGTTCCCATTGTTGATAAATTTAAAATAAGCTCATTGGTGCTGTGTGTTAAGTTATATAGCAGCGTTACTGCGCCATAATAATGTGAGCTTCGCTTTCAACCAACAGACTGGTCACTTTGTTGTGTTTTTTATTTTATTGTCCGGACGCCTATGTCGATCGTAGTTAGCTACTGTACAAGCTCTTCACCAGATCACTTCGGTGTCCGCGTGTGTGCGATTTAACGCCACATTTTACCCCCTAAGATCTCATTACTAAACAGGTCAATAATCGATACTACGATTCCTTATGTATCTTCACGGATTTGTCAACATTGCTTTAGTTGTTGCTTTAAAATCTCATTGAATCTCACGAGTTAACTACGGGACCGTTTTTAATGAATAATTAGGTGTTGGCTTTGGAAGAGCCAAACAGTCTCAAAGCATTTTTTGCTTTTCAATTTCCAGTACTCCTGAAACACTCAACCGTCCGGCGCTTCCAGCTCCATCCTGTCCGCCCCCTGAAATCGCCACAAAAGCAGAAGAAGTTGAGGAAGAAGCGGAGGAAGAGGATTATGAAGATGGTGTTGGCGCGATTCCCGAGCTTTGCCTTGTGCGGCAACAAATCAAATATCTTTCACAGCTCTCAGCAGACGTTGTGCTGAAAGCCAACAAAATGGTTGGAATCACAATTCAGAAGTCTCCCACACTTTGGCTCCTACCCCCCGCCCTCAGGTCTCTTCTTTATAGCCTCGTAAGTCATAAGATGTTTAAGGGTTTGTGTGTCCTTTCCTCGAATCAATCATGCCCTAAAGCTTCAGTCAACCAGCAAGAATGCAACCCCGCTTTGCCCTTAACAAAGCTATCAAAACACCTAAAATAGCAGCCATCCGATATGAGCCTGGCTACCGACAGAAGCAGGCCATTAAGTCGTATAAACAGCACAAACGGCTATTTGTAACATTGTCGCTCTCAATTAAAATGTGGTGCTTTTATTTTTAGATCCTCCCGAGCGTTCAACACACTGATTTGGCAGTTCGGAACCAGGCGATTCTTGCACTCGGTCTTTGTTGCACTCTTGATTTAACCCTCGCCAAAAGTTACTTAACACTTTTTTATGAGGTAAGTTGTCTACACGAGCGTGTCGCGATCAAACGTTTTGGGATTACCTATAATGCATGTTTTTAACGAAATTTGTAGGCCATAAAGCTTGACCATGCAACGGTTAGCGTGACAGCTATTAATTGCATCATCGATGTCTTCTTGATCTTTGGACTTCAACATTTTCTTGAGGTATCCGAAAAACTCGATGAGACCGACTTAGATATTGGTATGCTTATTATTTACTGTGTTTTCCAGTTAATTGTGCTCCGGCGTTACGTGGTCAGATGGTCGTGTTTTAACTTTACATGGGAATCGTCGTTATGTGATCGCGTTTCCAAAACTACTATGTAAATGCCTGGACGGGATTCTTTATTGTGTAGTGTTTTGATGTCCAGCGTATCTTATCTCCACAAAATCTTACTTTCAGGCCTTTAAACCAAAAATCCAGTAAACGGGGGCCCGGAATTTTCAGATAGATTAAGTTATTGTTTCTTTTGCAGTCCTTAAGTTAGGAGTGCTCGATATTTTAGGTGACCTCGTTTTACTCAAGGGTGGCCTTCCCAACTCGACTCCCTTTAATGCAACTACTTCGGAAACAATTAATTTAGCTCTTCGACTGTTGGCACCTGTTGTGGAGTTAATTGACAATGACGTAAGTCCATTGTTCTAAAATTTCGATAATTGAGTCCTTTTTGGACTTTATTCTTCTCAATCTCGCCAGTTTTCCCTTTGCGTCACCGTGTTTATATCCTAACATCTACCTTTCACTATATTTGCAAATCAAGTGCCTACACTTTACATTCGTTTTTCCCTTGTGGCAACCTTATCTTGGCTGTCATGTGACATACACACGTCGATCGGAAAGCTAAACACTAGGCCAAAATTACCAATTGCCACCTATCCTGTTGGCCTTAGTCAATAGTTTGTGCACGTTTTCTAATGTTTGCCTCATACGTAGCCACGAATTGGTTGTGTGAGGTGACTTGCGTTTTGGCCTACAAGAGTTGTGATTTCGTTGTTAACGTCTTGCCTGAATATTTTGTTACGTACGGTTTCCTCGTTTGTGGACATATAAGGACTCTATTTTATGTACTCACGTCACAAAATCTAAAATCCCTTATTAATACTTGTTATCCATCTTCAGGACGCGGATCTCCGCACAGCAGCTGGCATAGGGGTGGCAAAACTCTTTATATTCGATCGAGTCATGTCAGGCAAACTTATCTCTCGGTTGCTCCTTCTTTGGTTCAATCCTCAAACAGCCGACTTACCAACATTAAGCCAATCACTGGGTGTTTTCTTTACTGATTACGCCTGTTCCAGCCCCGAGCGTCAAGCTTGTTTGGCAGATGCCGTGCTGCCGACACTGGCGAGCGTCCTTGCTGCTCCAGCCTCCTCTCCGCTGTCTGAAATTGATCCGGGCCTTGTCGTGGGCCTCCTTGTTCGTTTGACCGACGCGTCTTGTCTCTTTTCTAGTGCCCAGCAGAAATTGACTGCGCAAATTGAGTGTGGTTCTAGCAATACCGTAAGAACTGCTGCGCAGTGTTTTAGCTATTTGTGTATTTAAATGCCTCGTTAAAAGGATTTTAGCCATGTTTGCACTCATCCCACTTTACAATTGATTTTTGTCGAGATTCGCACCTTTTAACTGGTGTGTCAAGTTCAGTAAAGTTCATCAGGAATATCAAATTTCGGTCTATACGCTGGCTTCCATTATCTATAATTTCTTGTCAGGTTCATCTTTCTGTTATGCCACTTGAACTCCCGAGAATTTGATATGTTTATAAATTACATCACGTGGTCGCTTTGTCTAATATTTTTAATTTTTTTAGAATGCTACTTTGACTCAATGTCCCTAGCCAAAATTCGTGATGTTCTGTTGCACTTAACCGATCTTAGACGCTAACGTTGTTACAAATCTGTCCTAAGCAAGTCAGATAAAGTTCGAATTTTACTATCATAAATGAATGATGGGTTTACATGAGACAGTTGGACCTGTCATTTCTCTCTTAGTGTGTGCGCTAATCATTGACACAGTTCGCATTCATCACCTATGAATTCGCCTTAAATCTATCGCGTCTTCTTTTGCAGGATAATCCATGTCATGATGACCTAGCGATGCGCCTCTGTAATCGTGTTCTGAACGCTCCCCAATCTGCAGAAGCTCGTCTTTACATCCGCGTGTTAAGTCAGCTTCGTCTCTCCATTCAGAAGCCGCTCTTGTACAAAGACCTCCTTCGTATGACGGATCTCATGTTTAAGGTGCCTGAACTGCTTACTTCCGTCTTTACAACAGTCGGCCACTATTATCTAACAATACGGCCATTTTTGTCTTTTATACCGTTTAATCTTGATTACTTGTCCATGTTTAACAGTCAGGTAATCGTCCGTTCCATGGCGGTATTTATTGATCATTAGGCTCAACGCCTTCGCGTCTGCTGCCTTTGCTTGAAATACCAGTATGGTCCTGGGAGGGTTTAGCTGTAGGTCGGATGTACCTAATAAAAACATACTTCTCGTTTGTGAAAGGTCTTAAGTACTGTTAGACAAATTCCTGTTTAATAACTGCTTATATTTAAGTGTTCACTGTTTAGATGTTAGCATCCCTTTTCAGCGCCGTGATGAGAGATCCACTCAGCTCTCCCATCTATCGTTTTATGGTTTGTATGTTCGCAGACCCCGAAGCTGCACGTAATCCGTGTTCTATCTTGTGCTAATTATAGTTCTCTTGTTGACACTATAAATTTGCCCACACGGTCTTTTGTGTCAAAACATGCGACTTAGTCTTAACCACCTACTGTGACTTCAATCTGACCGTAAGGCCTTATTTGACTTTTTTCATGTTGAAGCTCCTTCCCCAAAGTAGGGTAGGTTTCGTTGTTTCCTGTTTGGAATCTTTTGTTTTGATGTCTTTCACAATCACTACGTTTGGTCACCTTTATATCCATAAGTCGTCCTCTGTACTACACCATACCAGTGGCACTCCATTTACAGGATGTTTTAATGTTCCCCGACCGTTTTGGTTTTTCGCATGTAAAGGCTGTTCCATGTTTCCAATTTTGACATGTATTTGGTTTATGTAATAATTACTTTTTGTAATATGGAAAAGGGTTTTACCAATCAAAACGAGAAAAATTTACTTCCTAGGTCAGTTATTTTGTGTTAATAGATCTCGAGCACAATGTTCGTCAATCTTAAGGTTAACCTGCAGTCACCTATTCAGCATTATTCAAGTTCGTAGCCAAAGTAGAAACAAAAACACTACATCTGTTACGAGTTCATTAAGCCACCGTTGTGTTTATGCCACCTGTACACTACTAAAAAATTGTAATGTCCCATAAGGTTTTCCTCCAAGTTCAGTCATTTTCACTAGCCCTCCTGACCTCATTGAACAGTCAATTTGGCTATTTTCGCTCCGGGGAGTTTGTTCGTTTATCGTTATCCACCTATCAATGTGTACTGAGGTGGTATGAATTTCGCTTAGTTTCGAGTATTCCGCAATTTATCTTTTTATTTAATATTTTCGTCCTTTTCGCGTGTGATAACCACACATTTACCCGACGGAAACACACGACACTGGAGCTAGATGTCAGCCATTTAACCACTCAAGTTTCGTGGCTTAGCTTAGCACTACCCTACAACCCTCCAATTAACAGCCCTTGAAAAGCCAGAAAAGCGACACTAGACGGTGACTGCAGATACGGCCGTTCATTAGCGTCACGCCAGCCAATCGTGGCTTTTTGTGAGAATGAGTGAGCGGGTGACAGACGACTGGTAATATTAACCAATGAAAAATGGATGGGTCGTTGGCAGCGTCAGTTCGGTAAACGGACTTCACTCACACGTGATCTCTGATATTCCTCTAAATAAGTATTTTCTACCTATGTTTGTTTTCATCTTAGCAGAAGGCCGAACGGAGCTCTCACCTGTGTTTGCATCGCTTCAAAAAAAACATAATCGCCAGTGTTTCTGCTTCGGGTTTGTCAATGAATGACTTTCTTCTGGAAGAATCTGACCACATGCAACAGGACGATGCGTCGGAGGCAGTAAAAGCGCGGAATGACGATTTGGAGGAGGATGCTGATCGCCCCTCGCTACTTGGACCAGCGGCACCATCCCAACAACTGATAAATACAGACGAGCCATCACGGAGAAATTCGATTGTCCGAAACGATGAACTGCGCAGCACACTGGCTGGCCTTAACTTCCGTGGTAACCTAAATTATACATATGCGTTATTCCATCTAGTCAGAGTGTGATTGGGGGCTTTGTTTTTACAACAGAGAAATACCTGTCATGAATAAAAAGTTTTCGGAAATTCGCCTAATGGTAGAAAAGTAACATTCGATGTTGAGCTCACTTTTTGGACAATTGGTTGTAAATAGGCTTCTTTGTGAGATATTACTTGGAACCGTATCACTTCCTAGCCCATTTTGTTGTTCTTATGGCAGTCTTAGATTGACCTCATAAAAGTGCCGTTCGTAGTTTGGGTAATTTTGTAGTGATTTTGAGGTAAATGTGCATAAATTCAAGACGAAATTAACTTTACCGAGTTATGTGTTTGAGATCGTGGGTTTAATTTGCTGTGAATCGCGTTGATTCACACTTGTTACTTCGGTTGCTGCATTCGCCTGCACAATGTCCCCCTTTTCACAGCAAGCTGTCAGCTCAGCGGAACCTCAACTCGCCCCTCATTATCGCGAACGAACGTCCTGGATTATCACTACGTGTGATAACATTCACCTAGGTCTCGATGTTATTACACACGTTCAAACGCCTCACAAGACACGACACCAAATTGAGTCCTGAAGTAAACGGTTGTGTCCACGTCCTGTCCAGGCTTCTTTGTCATCGCGAGTAGCAAGGTGGCTTAACAGGGCCACATTCAACTTACTGGCTTCGACGTAGTTCAAGACCGCATGCGGGGGTCCGCAACAATATGTTTGAATATTAACTACATTGAGATAGAAGGTGCTTGTAAAACTTCTGGTGTCATGCACTAAGCCTCCAAATGTTATCGCAATATCGTGTGACATTAAATTCGCTGGTGATTTTAAACTACTTACTATCAAATGGCGACATCTTAAGTTCTCGTGTTTCATGATTTTGTTATTCCTTGACGTAGTTTCAGTCAGTGTCGCGGTTTATCCCGTGCGTCTCAATCGTGTTTGATACGCGGTAATTGCTTTAGCCGTCTTTTTCACCGTCAGAGACATATTACCGCGCTGTTATATATCTACCTTCTTCATACTTCATTATTGAAATCTTTAACTTTGTCTTTTGAAGGTCCCCCCATGCCATCGTGTCTCCTCGTTTTCTCCGACGTGGACGATGATAAGAGTGAGGAAGATGCTGACGATGAAGTAATGGGAGAAAGATTCACTTCTTCCAAGTGCAAAGAAGTCGAAAAGGCCGGTAGTAAGCGTGCCCGTGTGCGCAAAACACCGGCCACAACGGGTCGCGTGAGGTCTACTCCATCCTCACAGGTTAGATTGCATGCTTACTAAATCCCCGGCCTTTTGGTGGCCGGTGACCGCGAATATGCGTGGTGTCGAACATACGGGTTCTACTGCTCAAGAGCTCGTAAATTACGCAATCTTTTGCAGCGCATTTAACCATATCCTTGCTCATTCGCAAAAGTAATTCTTTTTAATTCACAGAAGACTTACAGTTGTGTTACTTTACGTAAATTTCCACTTTTGTTATTTTTTTGCGTCGGTTTTCCATGAAAATTTCTGTCAAGCGCTATGGTCCCCATGTCTGCGTAAAGTTCAAGTACGAGCATTTCTCATCCTGTGAGCTAATTCATTGCATGTAGTTTTGGTCTCCAAACATGATGTCCTTATCCCTAACGTGTTATACGTTGATTTTAGGACGTTAGTGTGACAATGCCTCCTCCAAGCACAAGCCGACGAAATGTTCGCAAAATACCATCGAAGAAGGTGGAAACTTCGCACTCGAATATCCGGCGGACTTCTGTACGGTCATCAGCCAGAAAAAAGACCTAGTGGTTCTCTGTATCTTTCAATTTTTTACCCTGTACACATCTGTGCACTTTCTAACAGGAATTTTATCAATTTAATCAATCAATGTAATCAATCTATATTAATTTGTTCTATTTTGTTGGTTGTTTAAAAATTTCGTGCTCTAGTTCATTGTCTTCGTGTCATCTTGATGATTTGGTTTCTTCGTGTAAAACAAAGTCTCAATCGATTTGCACCACATACATAAATACACCGTGCCAACGCCTGAGTTGATTCACGTGGTCCGAAAAAGCCTAATAAAAATTAGGGCAAATGAGATTGGTCCACGAGAGCCTGTTTTGTGCGGGTTTTGAGAGACTTCCATGGAAAACTTTATGGAGGTACGCCTAGCGTCTAGACTGTGCATTTGAATTACCAACGTTTTCTTTGGGTGCGCGTAACCCGATCTGCTCCCCGGGTGCCTCTTTGGTACTGTGGCTTTGTCTCTGAGTTCAACTTAGTCGAATACAAGGACTCCAACTGTCGTATTAAGACACTTAAGTGTGGCATTGACTTAGGGGTTATAAAACTTTCATTTTTCGAAATTATGTGAGGCTGTTTGTTGCGAATTTCCGGTTAATTCTGCTGCCTTCTAATTTTATCGGCTGCATTAAATTTAACACATCAAATCTACTTATCTGTATTCGAGTTACTATTTACTGGACTTGTAGTTGATAGCGGCCAATGAAAACGCATAGCTTGCAAATTTTTGATATGTAACTCGCATTGATTGCAAATTGAAGAATACCAAAGCCCTAATGTGAGGACAGATGATATTGCCATGCCACACAACTAAACTAAGTCGCCATGCATCCTGGTTCATCTTACCAGCTGCGCCTTCTGTTGTGTTTATGCTTTTCATCCCTTCATTTTCAAACAGACGACAGCTGCATTTGCCCAAATGAATGAAGGTATACACATGTGCGAAGACTGTTGAGGACCTTTTACCGCGAGGCTAACCCAGAAAGACAATAAGTCCAGAGATGGTAGGCACGACCGTTTACTAGACCGCTCAACGAAGTTGTGTCGTTTTACAGTTGAGTGGACATGTAAAATGTGAACAGGCGTTTGTGAGGACACATGACCAATGCGGGAAGTGGTGGTGGTGATGGTACATTCAGCGGGGTGATGAACCAG
>UXSR01005729.1:0-18840 GCA_900604375.1 Mesocestoides corti
ACTGTGCAAATTGATTTGCCAACATGGATACCACTTGAGTACCATTGGTTATTCCTAATTCTTCACTTCAACGTGACTTACTGATCTTGAGTATTGAAGGAAGGTAGTACTATTGAAGGTTGTGGTGTGCTCGAATCGATTAAGATTCCATACATCCTTCTGTATTTAGGCAAATCTTACATCTTTTTTAAAATTTAGGTTCTGATCACAATTTTCACACCTTTTTCATGCTTTAATGCAACGGCTGTCTTGATATTGTTGTATTTGTTGAAATAGTGCAACAAATGACCCTCGCGACTGTAGTCGGAAGATTTTTTTATAATCTAGTGCTCATTTTTATAAATCAAGTCACCATCCCCCCAATGTCTAGACGACACTCCAATTACTGAATACAACCATCACGCATAAAATTTTACCAACATGATCATCATCTGTGAAAGCGCAATCGCGGTTACGGAAAGGAGCCAGTCGTAATTAAGCGAGGTCATAAATCATGTCGACCTGGTTGAATCCAGGGCAATTCCTTAACAGGGCCCCTTTTTAAGAAAGATTTGAGGACAAATCCTGTAGTTTTACACAAAAAATCACATACGGAAGGACTTTGCAGTGATTTTAAATTTGAATCAATCTGTCACAGATTTATACACAAGACTGGCAACAGTTTCGGTGAATACAAAATACGTGGAGATTATCAAGTTTCGCAATTTCTAATTGAAGGAGCTGAATGGAAGGAATTTGGTCAAAATGGAAAACTTCTACGCAAGCCGATTCAACCATCATCAATGCACTGATGCGCCACTGTGAAAAGTGCATTAACATCGTCCAAATTCACATTCATTAACTCAGACGTCGCCTACACAGACTCGCCTATCGATTTTGCGGAACCGCCGTTTATACACCCGTTTCGCTCATGCCATTTGTACTTTTAGTGGTTCCCCCAGGTTGTATTGATAAACAATTCCAACAAAAATTAGCGCTTTTCTCTGAGTGGCCCAATTGGGTAAATACAATGCGATGCTAACAAACTATCTTGCTAAAATAGCAAATCACCATGTCTATTCTCATTCATAAAGGATTCCTCATTTCCGTTTGGTTCACGAAATTCGAAAGTTATTAGCGCGAAGGCCCCTCTTTTTTACACTTCTATTGGTGGACTCCGTTTCAGCAATTATGCCACGTTGACCTTGAAACGAAGAGAAAATGGTTAGGGCCACATAAGTGTTTCACCCAGCGGCATGTTATGTCCACGGTTTCGCAACACAGAGGTATGAGGAGTCACCAGCCTTGCCTTCTGTGATTAAAATGTTCGTTTTATGCAACTCAACTCTTAAAATAGTGAATTTTAGCATTAAAGTTATTGGCCAGGTTTTGCAATATGCAATAGTATTTGTGCACCATGATGGACATTGATACCATCTCACCCTACTAGTAGACCAACGAAACAAATTTCGTAGATGCAATATTCCCTCGGTACTTGTAAGATGTGCTTCACTTTAGACATGGAAATGGAAAACACTGATACAATCATGACAATTTGTTTAGTCTGATAAAGGACCTTGGTAAATTATAATAAATTGCAGTTTATCCCGATTTAAACATAACTGATCTTTTTTACCAAGATATAGATTTAGCTAAGATATCTGCGCTCGATACTACGTGATTTCTGTCTCGCCTTTGACATAGAAATTAGATTTGTACAAATAGTGTTAGCACTGAATGCACAGACGTAATAGGTCAAAACTCTCAGCGCGAGGTTCAAGCTGTCCCCATAACTAACTGATTGGTTAGGCCAGGAAAGAATATCTAGCCTTAAGATACACACAAAATATAAAGTCTTAGTTAAGGGAAAATAGTGATAATCGAATTTTAAGTATTTTTTTAAAGAGCGCAGCTTCTAAAGAGTTATGAATCTTGCCTAATTTAAACAAAATTAGGAGCATTAGATATCGATGTAATACACATTGAATAAGAGCTCAGGGGGTTTAAATTACGGTAACTTTTTAGACTTTATGATTTATTATTTAGTAGGTTTAAAATTCATTGGGAGGCCATGATCTCTCCCATGTTACATTCAAAATATGGTACGAAAATACGTTTGGATTCTTTGGCACCACACACCCTTATCAATACATCCGCATGATTTTTTGCTTAAGGTTAAATAGAGTAAATTTGCAAAATCCAGTTTTTATGTAGTGTGGACCTTTATAATTCAAACTGACCTATTAAACTGTGAACTAAATGGAAAGATACTAAAGGTCGAATAAGACGTAACTCAAAAATCATACCTTTATGAAATTCTAACTCCGAACTCTAACTACACTTTAACAGGTAAGCTTTTAATCAGAACTCGGCTGGGCTCCAAAAACACCATCCAGATTTTCTATTCTTTATTAATTAACCCTATTGGTTATTGAGGGCAATATGATAAAAAAAGTACAAAATTTAGTCCAGCTAGCACTTGACGAATAAAGTTGCAGAAAGTTTAAGCAGCACTTCGTGTTCAAATAATTAGTGTAACTTCAAGCCAACAAAGGACCAAGCATCGAAAATTGTTCGGTACTTCAGACGGCTGTGCTGGAATCAGGTAAATTTGTAAAAACCACATAAAATTATTGAGCGACAGCAGTCAGTCATAGTTGGGGTCGCAACATCTTCACACGACTCCAATCATGCAGCGTTTTCTTGGGGAACGTTGAACAAACATAACAAATCACCATTTTATTAGCACACTCTCCATTTTCGTGGTAGCAAATCAAATTAAGGCATCGCAGTAGTATGTCTGTTTGGCGCAGGCGTCGTGTTCGTGTATTGACCGAAAAACCTTTGCATTGGGTCTGTTAGAAATGCCTTGACAAATTATGCAGCGAAAATGATTTTGTTCACAACTGGGGGGGGGGACTTGGGTGACTGCCAATGTTTTTCATTGAAAAATTGTCCAAATGTGCATTAAAAATGATTCCTCAATTGGATCAGGAGCACAAGGTGGTCATTAAGACCTGCGCGTGTAATTGGACGAGGAACTACTACAGTTGTGGAAATCAAACAAAATGCATTGCGAAACAAGGTTATGCGTCAGAGACTTACACCAATCGGTACCAAAGAACACTTAATCTGCTGGGTAGAATTTTTTCAGAGCATTTTGGTGGCTGTATCTGCGGTAATAAGTAGAAAACAAAGGTAAATCGTTTGCATAGACACAGCAAGAAATTAATAAGAAATGATTACCCGATAAAACTGACTTAATTTTTAGTGAAAAATACTCTGACTCAATAGGACCCAAAAAATTTCCCTTATTTGTGAGAAGTCAATTAACATACAAAAAATAACGTGGATATCTCAACTATGCTATTAAATTTCGTCATTCTCACATATGACATTTAAAACAAAAGTGAAAAGAGCGGCATTAAATCGGCATCTGAAATTGAATGGAGCCTATAGGGGCACTTCCAAAACCGGTATTGCCACAACTTCCAGAACCTAAGCAATAAGTATTCCTTTTTCCTTCACTGACCTACATACATAGCAACGATAATCATAGCACATTGACATAAGTAATGTTATTCAAGAATCATTCCGAATTTGCTCATCAGTATTGCAAAGAATCCAATCAGAGTCATCTCTTTCATACTTTCTTTTAACTTTAAGGCCAGGAAGGATTTGAAAAACATATTAGCTTTATCTCATGTAAAACCAGCATTTTTGACCAACGTGTGTGTAAACACTCCGACGTTTAAACCAGTAAACTCGATCTATTTCTCTCCAAATTGCGGATTAGTACTTTTAAGGGTAAATTAGGAAATACAAATTTGCATGTGGGTAGTGCGCACTTTTCACCCTGCAAAGGCAATGGCGGCATTCTCACACAATCGCAAGTCCATTAGTCAATTACTTTCTTTAATAAATAAAGTTCTTAGAGGAAACTAATAACCTGAATTCACAAATCGTGAAAACGCCATATTGAACAAGCTGTGTATATGCCTGCGTTTAGAAATATATTTTTATAGCATTACTTTAGTCTTCGTTTTACCTTTCAGCCTCCCAAAAACTACTAAAATTATATTTCGATAGTTAATTCACTTGTGTGGTATAACCAATAAATTTGGGGATTTCTGTGCAAAAATCGAAAATATACCATCACTTGATGAAAGCAAAATAGCCTTATCAGTTGGGCCTAAATGCTCACGTCGTGGGTGGCTAAGTTTTCCGCAATCGCAGGTTCTACATATTCTTCAAATATTCGTGAGTTCGTCCATGTTACATTACTTCTTTAGACCTTAGTGCCAATTCATGCGGGTACTGGTACACAAAACTGCAGCGGCAAAAACGTCCAAAAACACCGCAAAAGAACCCCCCAGTTTACAGCTTTGACTGTATGTTTGAGGTATCGATCACCTGTATTTAGGGGAACACAGACGGTTTCAACCCTCCGACCCAAAGGCTGTCATCCCAGCTATTGCAGAAATGCCAGAATTCCAACAGTATTTGATACTTTGTCTAATTCTATAATTTTCACCATTAAGATTGACAGATGATCAAAAGAAAATATTTACTTGGGGCTCAAATTTGGTGGTAACTTTTTAGTCATTTTAATGTACGAAGTCCTATGACTACCAATATCAACTGTCAAATCTTATGGCTGCCTATGGCAAGCACCCAACAGACGACTCCCTTCTAGCAAAAGGTACCCTGTATAACCACGGTGACGTTCTTTTCATTCTAGTTTTGAAAATGTCCTTTAAAATTTGGTACAATAAGGCTGTGCTCGAAGAATTTCCACGCGTAATTTCTGGACTCAATGTAACGGGATACTTTGCTAGGTTTCTACACTTAGGTCAGCGACAACGTCCCTAGTTCAGAGAAGAATGCGACTACTCAGGCGATTGAGGGCCCTAAATAAAGACGATTATGCGAAGGCTTTGGAATTTCTAAACATCAAAAGCGTCCGACATATCGACCAGTTTGATTTTGGGGAGTGTACCGAAACAGATAAACGGAAGGCCGAAGCACGAAGTGCATGCTACCAGGCAAGCTAAGCATCTTTTATTGTTATTCCAAGATTATTTTTTGCATTGTTAGGACGTTGTATGTGTGCCTTTTATATTTTAGCAACGGCTTGCTAAGTTAGCTCGTTTCAAGAAGGACCTTGCTGCCAAAAAAGAGGAATTTTTCGTCCAGAAGGAGAAAGAATTAAAAGAATTAGTCGAGAAATTGACGGAGTTGGGGTTGGAAAGAAAAGATGCCGAAGACAAACTACAGGGACTATTTGACATCATTGTTGAAGAACGTCGGGTTGAGGCTCTTGCACCAACTCAGGTTGACAAACTTCACTGGTATGCTAAAGAACGAGTGCTACGCGAGCATGTAATAAACTCCATTTTGGAACGGGAAGCGCAGCACTTGCGCTCAAGGAGGAAATGAGTGTAAATTTCTTAATAGCATTACATCTTTATTAGCAAGTGGCCTTTTTATTATTAGAAGACGAGACATCATAAAATGCAGTCGTACTTGCATGTACGTATACACGATCCTACCACGTGGGAGGGTGCTGGCCTTTACGGGTGTCTGTGTGCAAAGCTAGCGTGAGCGAGCGCTACGGCACGAGTTCTAATCTTGGAATCTAAGAACCAGACTTGATTGTTGTTAGGAGAAGGTCGGTAACTGATTCCTATGAGTCACTTTGGGGCATCTTGTGTTGCTACGGCGACAACGAAAAAGATTGGTGTCAGCGTGAATACCCTATTTGAGTGGCGTTTGTCGATCCCGGCCACTTTAAGACATTCGTAAATGTCCCTCCTCTACGTCGACGAATTCCGGCCCGCCAGTCGTGAAGAACCACCCATATCCTTCACCAAAAATGGTCTTTTGCGGAATAATCGTTTTATTAACAAGGTTCGGGGTGTTAGCTGTGACCACTTCAGAGGATATTGTACAGGTCATTGAAACTCGGTCGCCAAATATGGTCGCAGAACTTTATGGTGTGCGGGAAACGTTAGTGTAGCCTTCACCTACTTGGAAAATTGTTAGAGCGACTTCACAAGGCTAAAACTCACAACATCAAGTACACAAGTAGAGTTGTTTGAGAGGTGAGTCGCAGCGCTAGGAGTTCAACACGAGAGCGAACTTACGGCTTAGTGGACAAAATTAAACTATACGAGTGAAACGTAGAAGTCTAGATATTGATGCTTTACTGGCGTTAATCATAGAAGCTACAAGGGCTGGAATTCATGTCATGTGCATAAGGACAGCGAGGGTGGAATAGGTTCACATTAAAAGTGGTACAAAAATTTATGGATCGAAAACGTTGTCATACTATATTTACCCTGGAGTCTAGACGATTAAGTAGCCATGAAGACAAAATCCGCAAATTAAAACGACATTATTATGATATGATATTGGTATGAACATAAAAAAGCATTTATTAACAGTAAGTTTGGATTATCACGCATCTGGCCGCTCTGGAGGAGGACCACACGGCTGGAGCATCCTTTCCATGAGGTTGAAACGGATACGAGCCTTGGATTCATTTTCGCAAACAGCTAGGTAATTCAACAAGTCAAAATGGCCCAAATAGGACGCACAGCTGTCGCGATGTTGATTTGTCAACCATTCCCATTTTAATGTGTCAGCATGGCCAGTACCTAAAAACTAGTGAGGAAATAGTTGCCATACCAACATATTTTGATTGGAGATGTTCAAGTTGTGTGTGAATATTGTAGCGATCCCCCATCAGTTAACGAGTAAAAAAAAACACTGATTCAAGGAGTGCGCTGCTTGTCAAGTACCTTAAAACATGCACTCTAACTAAATTGTCTTTTTGAAAAAAATTCCATACAATAAAGTTAACGATTTTGGTATTTGTATTTTAGAGTTGCAAAATTAAAATTCCAGTAACGTTCTATATTAGTCTTTGAACAGCACGGACTCAAAAGCCATGATTTTATTAAGAAAGCCGATGTATATTTGTGGGTCAAACTTTGAATATCATGTGAAATATTTTATTTACTAGACATTTTTTTGCTTTTAAATGTTTTTTACCATTAATTACCAAATATTTAACATTGACTAGAGGAATTAAATAATAATAAAAACCATAGCTCTTCCTTGGTGGTTGATGAAAAATGAAGATAATGGCAAGTTTTGATGATTTCACCTTCTTTTTGACAAAATTAATCTCTTCCCTTTTCCAGACATTGTCCTGATTATTCATTAATGATTGGGTCTTTGTGAAATCGAATTATATTATTCAGTTTTCGAATAAAAACATTTTTTTCGAACCCTTATAATATTCTTTTTAACAAAATTCATAGGTGGAAGTAAGATCTTATCAGGAATATTACTTTGGGAGCCCACTAACAGTAGACAATGATTCAAATTCTCGTTGACGCTTGATTAACCATGGAAGATATTAAGTCTGATAAAGGATCTAGTGACCCGCTAATCCTTAAAAGCCATGTTTTACCTATTTGTACAATGAAGGACTAGTAACAGATGTTACAAAAATGTAGGGGTAAAACATGCACTGCCAGGCCCAATTTTTTGAACAAATGATCTCAAAAATGCACCTAATCATCGGAAAAGTTGGTGTTTTAGTGCAAGAGTGGACTGCAACAGTGTCAAAATGTTTGTCGTTAATTTACAAAGGTGGCTA
This sequence comes from Mesocestoides corti, assembly GCA_900604375.1. Classification (NCBI taxonomy): domain Eukaryota; kingdom Metazoa; phylum Platyhelminthes; class Cestoda; order Cyclophyllidea; family Mesocestoididae; genus Mesocestoides; species Mesocestoides corti. Next base: position 7,649 of record UXSR01005729.1, read on the forward strand.
ACAAACCCAAACCGATTTCTGGAAGTCTTAGGGCATTATATCATCAGGCAATTAAGAGAATTGAATCAGCTTTGAAAAAAAATTAATGCTTAGACAAGCGGTCTTGTAGTGCCTCCCAGTTATACACTGACGAATGACAAAAGACAATTGTAGCGGTTAGAAAATAGGATTTCAAAACCTTTTTTCAACCTGATACTGTGTTTTTGCAAACTTTATACGAACAGAAGAGAAGACGTCGCGTGAAAACTTCTACGTTGCAAAAAAATACGAATTCAAGGAAATACGAACCAGCTTTAAACTCTGCATTTGGACACGGCCTTAAAGCTAAACTCTAGTGATACCGCAAGATGGTAGACGAAGGTAAAGAATGCGCAAGTGATAAACTTAAGGAAACCGAATTACCATTATTTTGATGACTGTCAAAATGTTTTAGAAATTCAATCATAAAGTTTGTTCTTGTATTGTTCTATACCTTAACATGCTTTCACTTTTTTGAACATCACATGCAGTTAGCGAGTGAAATTAATGATACCAAGTTAAAGTACGCTCTGCGGTTTTACCGTAAAGATGAACATTATCGATATAGCATCTTCACACAAGAATGACCAAAATGTGAAGTTACTGAAGTAACACTTGAAAATATTGGCGTGCGCAGGTCTAAATCGGGATCGCAACTTGTAAAATATTAGTCATTTTAGCACTTGGGTGTGTATTGGAACCAATTTCCAATACTTTTACATTGTATGAGCATTGTTTTGGAACTATATTAGTGGATTGGGCATTAGAAAATTGCGGAAACTTTCATATTACTTATGCGTTTTTCTGTTTTCCTTCAAATTCTATAAAGAGCTGGTGAAATTAAATAATTTGTTTAAACTTGTCACGACCTCAGGGGTTTCACTTGTTTCTGCGCATGCTCAGATCAATCACAGCTTTCATGATCACAGAATGCAGTTAACGCTGCCCTGCCAATTATACGCCATGAAGGAGAAGTTAACAGCAGTGAGTGAGGTAGAGGGACGACGAGTGCGTGCGAAATGTGCATTTTAGAGTGGAGGGATGGAGGTGAGGCCAAGGGGCCCCTTCCCCTTGATGACGGCACTGGCTGTGCCCGGATGCTTCGACGTCAGATTCAGCAACTTGGCTTCGGCGGTCGCAGTGTTGAACGGCGAGATGAGCGAGGGGTTGGCGTTGAGCGGTTGGATTCCCAGGTTCACCGGATGACTCAACTCCTCCACCAACTTTTGCTGACAGGCTCCCCACAAGTCGACATAGGCCTGCAGTCAAATAAATTTGGGTTTTTGTACTAATAGCCAAAATCGGGTAAAGGCACTTATTTGAATGCTTGCGATGGATTTGTTTCATAGCACCCTGGCTTACTGTGTAATGCAATTTCGACATCATCTTGCATCTCGCATTAGCGCGGAGACCTCTGAATATGTCTTGATTATGACTTCTGATTGTTTAATTTCTCGCCTCAGGTTATTTAGTTGAATAAAAAAGAGCATACCTTAGCCATACGCGACACCTCGTATTGCAGCTCCTTGATTGCTGTGTTCTTCTTGCACAAAAGTTCCTAAAATGTGCAGAATTATCAAACGTCATTTACACCCAAAACAGGAAAGCCTTTTTAATTGTGTAAAAAAGACAGTTAATAGAAGTACACCACAGATTTTTTTCCTAATTTGGGTTTGTTAATCACTCACCACTAACTAAACTAACCACGGCCGATAAGATTTCGCCAAATCGCAATAATTTATAAAGCCGTAAGGAACAAGAGGTCGAAAGTCAAGCGCACGCCAGAGGTAGACGACCAAATCAACGCCACGATGCCAACTTGTGGTGATCAGGTGGGAAAATGGGCACTTCAACATGGCCGACCACGAACAGCCAGCTCGACCAATAGGAGAGCAGGAGGGGTGAATCACAGTCAGCCAAGTCAGAACACTAACCTCAAGGTGCTTGCGAGACTCCTGCACTGCCGCGGGGTCCGCATTCATGGCCATGATCAGCGTGTGCAGTTCGGTTTCTTTGGCTTCCATGATCGTCACCAGGTGGCCGAGCTTCCTCTCCAAGATGGCGCTTCGAAGGCCGGCTTTCTGCTTGATCTCGAGCAGTGTCGACTCCATCTCGTCGTTCAGACGCTTTCTTTGAGCCTCCGCCTACAACATATGAGGGGTTCACTCTTGACGCAGAATGTGCTTCAATTGGACGAAATCTGGATTTCGTGCGATTTCTTGCCTTTGCGTGTTCAGGGCACGCGTCAGCAAGGTCTGACGTACGCTAAAGCCAGACTCATGGATATCTCCTTGGAGCTTACTTGCTTTAAGTCTACCTGTGCTCTTTTTTATCATAAATGTCAATACGACACGTCAAAAAATGCAAAGTGTCAAAACCAATGTGCTTAAGTAAGCCTTGTAGCGGATTAACAGCAATCGCGCCTGAGTGAACCCTGGTTACAATGACTCATCTCCTCTCTCATTGGTCGCTGTATCAGATGCCTGTCATCCGTTTACTCATCCACAAACTAAGATACACTTGGCTGGCATGACGCTAATAAACCATCGTGTTCACTGTCGCCTCTTTTGCTAATCTTCTCGGGTTGTTACGGGCTGTTAATTAGAGGGTTGTAAGGTAGTGCTAGACCCTAGCCACTACAAGCCAAAAGCAATTGGTTTGGCTAGAATTTTGAGCAATTGGGTTAGCGTCATGTCAGGCTAAAAGAATAAAGCATGTCGATACGAGGCGCGATTTACTGAGTAATCTAGTCTGTCTCGTTATGACTGCACAGCGATCATCGGTAATTACTGCATTATTTTGCACTGTTCTACAAAGCTCTGTAATTTTTTGTGGAATGAGGGAGAGCTCGAACGCAGCTAGGGATGTTTTGCATTTGATTTGGTGAAACTGCTGCGAGCAGCGAGCCAGCACAGTTTGCAAGCGTGCTTTGACTTAGCATTTATCAACGGGGTCTTCTTCACGTGCGAATAATGATTTTTAATTTAAAGTGATGAGGCAGACTAGAAACCTGAGCGATTTTGTTATCTACAAAGCTTCGACACCAGAGTTCGCGGTTGCTAAGCAAAACACGCCTTGACCACATGTCAAGCGACTCTTATCAATTTTTTGACGCTTTTCTGCCCTTAAACCAAAGCAATCCGGCCAACGATAATGCGACGATGTCTATTGCTGTTGCGAATCAAAAATTATCCCTTTTTACTTTGACGATCACAAAACACCGAAATTCGCTTGCCGAGTCAATTAGCATTAATGATATAATGAAAAAAAAACTAATTTTGACTTGCCTCTTCAAGTCGCGCCTGGGCTATGTTGAAGAGCATTTCATTTTTGACCTTCGCCTTGTTAGTAACTCGCAGATTGGTCTTCGTAACCTTTGTTTTTTAAATGAAAAAAAAAGTCAATTTGTAAATACGGGATGATGCAACCTTCGACAGACTTGTCGCACTACTTATAACATTTGAAACGTCAAGTTTTTTTAAAATATACCATCGAACATCCTCAAGACGACTTTCTTCAATCGTGATTATGGTTCTGTTTGTGCCCAGAATTTAGTCGTAAGAAACGGGCTACTTAGTAGGAAAAGTAGCACATAAAATATCGATGGAGTGTTTCTTTCTTAACTACACTTCACTGACAACCCCACCACTATTGTGATGTGGCACCCGTGGTGAGGTGTTTCACTGAAGCTTACAGTGTGGGCAAATTTTTCGGCTTCATAGAGTTGAGCGACCTTGCGCAGGTTCTTATTTAGCTCCTCAGATTCCTCCAGTTTCTTCTTGTACTCAGCCGTCTCCGCAAGACTCGCCTCCAAGTCACGCTGCATCCGTACGAGGTTTGAACGAAGTTCCTCGATGTTCTCCTGCATGTCCAAAACCAGGGATGAATTTTTGGGTAATGTATGCGTCATCTGGTGAACAGTGTAGAACTCTGCTTCATAGACCGTAAAATCAGTTTTACTTATGGTATTTATGTAGCGATGTTTTACAGCAGTAAAAACCTAGTCAGGTCTTCAAACCAAAAAATGCGTTCAACTGCAAATAGTACCTTTGGTGATGGCTATAAATAACGCAGATCCTCCCTTGTGTTGCACACCAACCAAACGCTCATATTAGCAAATTTGATGAGCTATTAAACGCACCTTCAAAGTCTTAATGACGTTAACGTTGCCCAAGGTGATGTCGTTGTAGTAGCTTTTCATGCCGTTGAAGGCCTTGTCATGAGCCATTTCGAGCTGCTTTATATGGATGTTTTTGCGCTCCTCGGTGGCGTGAATTTCGCTCACGCGCTTCGTCTCCAGCTCCTCGCGCAGCTCAGCCGCCTGTTTAGCGGCCCTCTGCTCCATCTCTTCCGCCTGTTTAATGAACTCCTGGCGAAGTTCTGTCATCTACAAGAGGTTGTCACAGCTGCTGTGGTCAATCCATGTCAAAATGCACATTCTGTGGATCTATTCGGCATGCCGACCAATCCCACACATCGACCTAGTAACCCACTTTAATCTCATCCTATTGGCTTAACATCAAGGTCATCCATTGTCTGGCTGAGGTAGTAAAAATAATTACAATAAACTTAAGATGTGCGTTCGTCAAACGTTTCGTTCGTTCCTATGTCGCGTGTTTGGGCAGTAATTCTGAGTTACACCATTCTTACCTAGGATTTGCACATTTTTCTGTTCACTGCATCAAGGTTCAAAAATCGTTCAAAAAATAATAACAATTCAGTAAGCTGGAGGCAATTAGGCACTTGTAGTGCGAAAGGTTAGGTGTAAGCAAGACGTGCGGTAACAATTTTGAGTTTTAAAGTTGCGTTGAATTCAAACTCGCCCCGCTTATGTCTTCGAAATTTACAAAATGAAAGATAGAGCCCGGCAGTTTTAACTTTACAATAACGGCTTATTAAAACAATCATTCGAAGTAAGGTCTGAGTACTTATGAAACGCAAAGAAAATGAATCCCCTTAGACTCCTTTCGGTTTATGCATCACGGAACCTACATTTTTGGATAATTCAAAGCAGCCTCACAATGTGGTTTAAGTGAGCACTACGATTTCAATTAAATTACTTATATGGACATTTTGGTGAATGTTGACGCTGTTGTGGACGGGGAAAACAAGCAGGAAACATGCCTATTTTTTACTTATTTCATGATATTTAACTTAATCAGATTCATATTGCACCTAGCTAGTGAAATTTAAAAGCACGTGTACGAATCCGCCCAAACCTAACAAAAAATCGTGATAAATTCACAGAAAAGAAAACAGTCAAAGAAATCAGAACATTAAACTCTGGTTACAAGTTTGCGTTGCAGATCACTAATGAGTTCAAGGGCTATACCTCAGTTTCGTGCTGTCGTTTGAGCATTTTAATGGCCTCCTCAGACTCAAGTTGTCTGAATCGCATTTGCGCCTTTAAGGTGTAATTTTCATCGTGCAGTTCCTGAACCTCCACCCTCGTCTCGTCTGCCATCGCGTTCAGCGTCACCGCCGTCTCCCTCTTCACGTCCGACTGCTTGGCGTTCTGCTCAAAGAGTATGTGCTTCACCTTCTGTCGGTAAATGCGCATTTCCATCTGGTGGCGCTCCTCAGTCTCCTCCAATTCGCGCTCCTTCTTGCGCAGCAAGTTCCTCGCGTCTTCCAGCTGCTTTTTACCAACCTCCCAAAACGTGGAGATTTTGTCGCGTTCGAGGGCGAGCATGTTTCGCTCGGTGCGTTCGCGATCCAACTCGTCGCGAAGGAGAACTACATACTTTTCTATCTCCTCTTTAGTCATCTCCGTGGTAACGACACCATGGATGACTGTTGCGGTTCTGTTTTTGCCTCTCTTTTTGCCCTACATAAAAGACTGATTACATAAACTTGATTTCTAGGCTGAATTATTTATTGCTTCTGTAGCTGTTGCCTCTGCAGAGGGGATGTTATATTCCAAACTTGTTTTCTAGCCGTTGCGACACAATTGTGTTTAAACCGCTATTAAAGGAATCCATGTACATTTTTTATACTGGAGTGTGTTGATTGAATGTATGCATATTCGACTTCGAGTCGCAAGCTAGCCTGTTGACAAGCGGTTAGTGTAAACATTAAAACGGGGTAAATAAGCATATTTATGCTTATTTATTTAATGTGAAGTGACTTGTTGCGCTTTGTAGGTCTCATATCAGAAAATAAAAACAAGTAACTCAATCTATCGTGAGCTTGAGAAACAGTGCTGTTCAATGTCCACGTTTTCCAGCAACACGGACTGACCTAATTTGTGATGATGCCAGTCCATCAAAGCCTTGATTCTTCTACGAATCAATAAGACGACATATATCAGTGTTCTTCACAAAATGTTTTCATATTAAGACTAATTAATGATTGAAAAAGAAATTTCTTCCTGTGCCGAAATGTTCGAATTTGAATTCGCAATGTAAAAATTTTCTACCGTTTAGATCTCACAGTCATCTGATAGTGTCAACTGTAATTCAAAGTAAAATTTTCCAATAAAACTGATGAATAAAAGGAAGTCCGTTTTCGCAGGTTGGAAGTAGAATTATAGATCTAATTCACAGAAGCAGAAACTTTAGATAACAACTGAAACAACAGCTAATGTTTGAAGCTATACAGTCAAATTACCAAAATCATCATGCATAAATGAAAAATTTTTTTTACATAAAAATTTAAGCTTTCAAATTAACTTAATGTGACAGATCACCAAAAGAGCAAACATTACCGTTAAATTCAATTTTTATATTAAGTTAGAAAATTCTTTAAAAAGATCAGCAATGCTTTAGTAATTTGATTCAATTAATCTACCATGGCTAGATTGCTCTTTGTGTGATATCGCGCGTCGTGACCTCGGTTTTAAAAGACTCAAGGTCATATTGTATACTTATTTTAACAGAAAATTGTGTTAGTAAGCCGTTTTTTATAAATGCAGCAAAACCTTATTAAAGTAAAATATATACGTAAAAATTATAACTGCGTGAAATAGTTTAGAACCTTGGAAATGTAAAAAAACAGAACGTTGAGTTAAAACGGGTATAAATTAATAATGTCGAGTTGCAATTCTCGAAATATATGCATCACAAAATCAATTCGATATTTTTTATCAGAAGATGATTAGGGTATATCTGCGTAGGTAGCCTGCCAAAAGTGGTAAAAATAATACATTTCTCCTTACTGAATACAAGTAAAATAGCAGTTCATTTTAACTACTTCCTTGGATGGTAACAATTTAAATTCCTGAAACTGAGCATATCATATTTTTGCCATTTTACATTTTTAATTATGCAAGGAAATTCTACATCTTGTCACTTTCTAGAGATCTTTCATGGAAAACTCGAAATCCAAAAAATCAATTTTTATAAGTCGTCATTTTTCTTTTTAGTGGGAATTCAAAATAACTAGATTTTCTGGTGTTGGTAACAATTTTTTCTACAGGCTTTAGTAACTCTCATAAATAGGTCAAATAATTACAGGGACTGATAATCGCTAAACCAGATTCACAGACAAGTTGTATGCGAAATGAGTTGAGAAATATAACGACTAGTAGGTAAATATAATCATTACAGTACTGAGATTTACTAGTTATCTTTCCTTCTGCGATAGTTTATCAAATAAAGGAGCCGTTCGTTTGGTTCAGGTATACGGCATGAACCTCCTTATTGCGATGTTTTGGTTCAAATTCAAATAAAAATAAACTTTTAATGAAACATTTGTCTTCGATTGCAGGAAGTCAATTGAAATAAAAATTTCATCTTTTCAAATCTGGCTTCATAATTAGCTCAAGTACATATACTTTCGATGGCTGTACCTTGGTTTTCATGTTGAAATAACCGTCGTTATTTTGATCAGGGATGAATAATGCTGGAATTGTTGTGGGCCCATGCATGTGGTCTTGGACCACGCCAGAGCCACGGAATTAACCCTGACCCGATTACGCTTCTGGATACCCACGATGAGGAAAAATGATAGGAGAGAACGGGACACAACCGCTTACTTCAGAGCTCAACCTCATTGGTGTCGTTTTATCGTGTGTGGGGTTTGCGCATGTGTATTTATAGCTCGGATGTGTGAGTCAAATATGCGCTAACACCGAGACCTAAATGTGAGGGTAATCCAAAATACATATTCGTGCTAATGAAGGAGTTGTTGAGGATTCGCGCAGCGTGCGATATGCTGCGACAAGGGGAACCCTGTGTCGAAGGTGGAGAGACCGGATTAAGGGGTTGAATAAACAGAATTCACGACAGAATAATTATTAGGACACCAGAAACACAAAAGTATTACAATCCCCTGACAAAACCAGCGACTCATTATTTCTTTAGTGCACTTCAAATAAATTTTCGTTTCAAGGTATGGTGAAATGAAATTTTAAGAGCAAGCCAATTATCATAGACTAGGCACGCGGAAATACCGTTCTTCTAACCCTGAATGCTTTTGGTTTCAATAACTGGATTTCACATTCACGGATAAATTTGCAGTAGTTTGTCATTTCAAATTCCTTTGCGGCTCATCTCCTTCCAACTACACCGAAAGTGGAGTCATTGACATCCTTATGGGTAAAGTTAAAAGCTGTTGCTAAAATAAACAATGCCCTTGTTAGGCTTTTATCAAGGGAAGTTAAAGATACACAGCAAACAGAATCTTTTGAATATTTTGATACGAATTACTTCGTCTTTTGCAACTCGATATAAAAAATGATTATTGAGGAAGGGTCCCGCACATTCATGAATTGAAGGTGACACGAAGATTAAAGAAAGCCGCACTATGAATAACCGCAATGATTAATACTTGATTGCCTGGCATGTGTGTGGTTGTGTGTTGCATACCTTCTGTCTTAACAAAAATGTAAAATTTGACAGAAACGAAGACATAACAATAGTCAATAAGAGTTGGAAGGAGAATTTGTTGACTGCATTGACCGAAAGGGAAGGAACTACGAACATTGAGGACGTTTGTTGACCAGACTTGGCAAAAGGCCTTCATTATAGTCGATTCGTTTAATACCATTTTACCCATAAAAAAATTAGTGCAGTTCAGCAAAGATTTAAATTTGGCAGACCTTTCAAAATGCACTGATTGAAATCAAAATGGTGGTTATTATTTAGGGCATGCAGTAGTTCTTCAAGAATCTGCCATACGATATAAAAATTCTAGAATGTTCGGGCTGTGCACCATTTACTGAATGCTGTGAATATTTATATAAATTGGTGGCTTTGGATTATCGAAAATCCATTAACCACAGAAATTGGCTGGTTCATGTGTTTTTAAGTGTTTCAGTTATGTTTTGAAGAATTGCATTTGAATGTTTGCTCCCAGCTTCTTACATAATTTTAAAAGATTTTTAAGGGAACTTAATCATAGTCACACAGCTAACTTTGCACACATCATTACGTCTACAGCCTTATCGAGATTTCTTTGTTTAAATCTACAAAAATTGCCTCGATCGTGTTCAGCTTTCATTTCACTTTATCAGGATCAGAAAAACCAAAACCAATAGGAATTGTTATGCTTAGTTTACACACATATTTAAGCCAAAAAAACATGTTCTTTGCGGATAAAAAATCCCTTTTTACATTGGATACTTTAGAACGTACGAATTTCAATCGCCCCCGTCACATGGGCATAATTTAGAGGGAGGCTAAAGCCTTTATTGTTTTTGATTGGCTAATCTAACTTCGAAGTGGTTTAAAGGCAAATCTGATTCCAGAAATAAACGGCAGCATTCACCTTGAAGAAGATATTGTTTTCAACCAGAAAATCTAAATAAATCCGGTCGAAGCTAAAGGCAAAACATGGCCACAAGCCTTAGGAAATTGATCTCTGAGTAAAGGCAGGCATATTATGAACGCCTATCCTATTGTCAGTGTGCTTAATTTCATTTTTAGAGTCACTGATTAGTAGGCCATAAATGCACATATTACAAGACAACCTAACCTTCCAATGAGCGACGTTATTCTGTGTGATTTCAACGGGAAAGGAAAATTACAAGATGCGTGCGTAATTCTAAAACTCAAGAGCGCTCACTCGCGCAACTGGATAGCCATTTATGGCAATAAAGACCTATTCTGACAGGTGTGCAAGTGCTATAAAGGGCCCCACGTTACTGGAGCCGGGTTAGTTGCATCTTGGCGAAGTCAAACGACATGGCGGAAGAAATTCAACCTCTCGTAGTGGACAATGGGTCGGGTATGTGCAAGGCCGGTTTCGCCGGAGACGACTCTCCTCGTGCCGTCTTCCCCTCCATCGTCGGTCGACCCAGACAACAGAGCATCATGGTTGGCATGGGCAACAAGGACAGCTACGTCGGTGATGAGGCACAGTCCAAGAGAGGCATCCTCACACTCAAGTACCCCATCGAACACGGCATTGTCACGAACTGGGATGACATGGAGAAGATCTGGCACCACACCTTCTACAACGAACTCCGTGTCGCCCCAGAAGAACACCCCGTTCTCCTCACCGAAGCCCCTCTCAACCCCAAGGCTAACCGTGAGAAGATGACCTCCATCATGTTCGAGACCTTCAACGTCCCCGCCATGTACGTCGCCATTCAGGCCGTGCTCTCCCTCTACGCGTCTGGTCGTACCACCGGCATCGTCCTCGACTCCGGTGATGGCGTCAGCCACACCGTCCCCATCTACGAGGGCTACGCTCTACCACACGCCATCCAGCGTCTCGACCTGGCTGGACGCGATCTCACCGAGTGGCTCGTCAAACTCCTCACCGAACGCGGCTACTCATTCACCACCACCGCCGAACGCGAAATTGTCCGCGACATCAAGGAGAAGCTCTGCTACGTGGCGCTTGACTTCGACAACGAAATGAACACCGCCGCGACCAGCTCGTCACTGGAGAAGACCTACGAACTGCCTGACGGTCAAGTCATCACCATTGGCAACGAGCGATTCCGCTGTCCCGAGGCTCTCTTCCAGCCCAACTTCCTCGGTCTCGAGTGCACTGGCATCCACGAGACCACGTACAACTCCATCATGAAGTGCGATCTGGACATCAGGAAGGACCTCTACGCCAACGTCGTCATGTCCGGCGGCTCCACCATGTACCCTGGCATCGCTGACCGCATGAACAAGGACCTCACCGCCTTGGCGCCCACCACCATGCGCATCAAGATCATCGCGCCACCGGAGAGAAAGTACTCCGTGTGGATCGGTGGTTCCATCCTCGGCTCATTGTCC
>UXSR01005729.1:18850-34475 GCA_900604375.1 Mesocestoides corti
AGATGTGGATCACGAAGCAGGAATACGACGAATCTGGCCCAAGCATTGTCCACCGGAAATGCTTCTAATTCCCCATTCGTTTGTTTCGATCCTAATTTAATATATTACTCCTTCAATCTAGTCTTGTTATTTGTTTGTGGATGTGCCGAGCCGATAAATAGGATGGTATTTACGGTGTGCTGGTGGATTCCTTGTTTGTTTCAGGATTGTGTCGACGCAACTAAGGTTTATTTCGATATGTGCAAAAATGTATAATCACGTCGCCAAACTGTACGCCATCTTGCTTATCAAACCTTGTCAAGATCTCGACTTTGGGCAAATCGATTTATGGGTTCCATCTCACTGCCATTTTTAACAACTCTGAGAAATGAGGCCGTGTAAACTTTACCACATTTACGCTATTAGACCGTGAGTATATTTCCGTCATGCGAGTGCTAGCTCAATTTGAGGGCGTAGCCGTTTTGCGCATTTGTGTGCGCGTGTTTAAACACATGTTTAACGCGGCTTGAAGAGCAGTCGAAATCCAACCCACGAGTGACTTTTCAATCCAACACAATGGTGCTGACTGCCGCGGATGACAGCATCATTCCGCTGGTTGTCGACACCGGCTCGAGTGGCTGTCGGGTTGGTTTTGCTGGCGACGACAACCCCAAGGTGGACATCGCCAGTGTCAAACGCGGTGGATGGAAAACCGAGCGTCAGCCCATCCAGCGAGGAAATGTAGTCGACTGGGAGGGTTTGGAATGCCTCTGGTGGGAGGCGCTTTCCCAGAACCACATCACCTTCATGGATCACCCGCTCCTCTTCACGGAGAACCCAGTTTCGCCAAAATTTAACCGAGAAAAAACCGCTCAAATTGCCTTCGAAAGCTTCGGAGTGCCAGCTGTCTACATGTCGAATCAGGCTGTACTTTCTTTGTACTCAGCTGGGAAGACTACGGGACTTGTGTTGGATTCTGGACATGGGGTCACACACAGCGTTCCGGTTATCGAGGGGAACGTGATTTACCCTGGAGTTTGCACCATGGAACTCGGGGGAGTCGATCTAACCGACCACCTGCAGAAACTCACAGGAATGACGGAGTCCTGCCAAGTGTTGAAGGAGAAGGTGTGCGAGGTCGCACCTCACCCAGATATCACTGACACCTCCCAAGTCAAATTCACTCTTCCAGACGGCAGAGAAATTTCGGTGGGGGCTGAGCGGTTCCGGTGTCCTGAGGTGCTTTTTCGGCCTGATCTGATCGATGCTGGGTGTCTGGCGGTTCACGAGGCGGTGTATCACTCGATCTTGAAAAGTGATCGCGACATGCGACGCGAGATGTACGCGAACCTAGTGCTCGCGGGCGGATCGACAATGTTTCCAAACTTCGAGGAACGACTGGTGCGGGAGATTGCTGTGATTGCTCAGTCCACCTCCAAGGTCACCATCACGACCCCACCAGAAGGTGGCAGGTTTTCGGCGTGGCTCGGGGGATCCATCCTCGCATCCCTCTCCACCTTCCAGAAGATGTGGATCACCAAGCAGCACTACGATGAGTGCGGACCGTCTGTAGCTCATCGAAAGTGTAATTAACAAAGTGACGCTTGGTAATTTAGACATGTAACTTTAAGTTTGATTTTATCAAACCAGTTTGGGTAAATAACAGTTCAAACGTTCTGTTTTTTGTAAGTTGTTGTATCATTTTAGAATGATATTTGGAGAGCATTTCAACATGCAATTAACTGATTTGATAATTACGTGACACTGCCACGAGTCACTGCCTTAACGCTAGATGCGATTTATTTCAATGCCGTGAGGTTAATATTGTCTGACATCATTCCAAATACTGTTTGCATGGAATGACTCTAAATTTTCCTGAAAATTGTTTGTCGAAATCGTTTAGGATGACTTTAAATAGACAAAAGGTTTGAGCTTTCGGAGGCGTTTTTCCAAAGACATTTTCCATGTTGAATGTAATGCGACACATCATTGTCGTGCTCTCAGACGATAATTCCTGCTGTCTAGCTAAATTAGGCAAAAGTCGTGTTCTGAGAGGTTCACGATCTTCACTTGAGTGGGCGCGGTGCATATCATCTTACTTAAACACTTTGCAACAAGACCTTCCAACCTCCCAGTCGAGCAAGTGACAAGCTCCGTCAGTTTTGTGCATTTTACTTGCTAATTCATTTCCAGATACCAAGTCGGACTTTTGGCATTTGCGTGAGTCACTATCTTGTAAACTTTACCGTGACAAGATTATCCAGGATCTTGTTGACGGCCCCGGTAAGCGGTCTTGAATCTAGGTACGACTACGCCACACAAACAACACGGAAACGGGAGATGGCAGAGACAATCGTCTAGCAGATGGCTCAGCCTAGTTGCATTGTTGTGTGTGCGAATGCGCTCCAAGTCGTGTGGGCATGGAAAGTTGTCCACCCCTTCAGCGAGGGTGAACTAGCAACAGTACAACTAACTGAATGATCAGATGAGTTGAAAGGGTGGAAGAGGGGGTGCATGCACTGGGGTGTTTAAGCAGACGGTCTGTGGCGGATTAGCGGCGATCGCGCCTGAGTGGACCCTGGTTACCGACCTGACGGTGACAACGACTCATCCCGTTTCCATTGGTTACTGTATCAGATGCCTGTCATCCGTTCACTCATCCACACACTTGGCTAGCGTGGCCCATTTCGCTATATTTGTAGCGGATTAGCAGCGATCACGACCGAGTGAGCCCTGGTCACCGACCTGACGGTGACAATGACTCATCTCCTCTCTCATTGGTCACTGTATCAGATGCCTGTCATCCGTTTACTCATCCACAAACTAAGATACACTTGGCTGGCGTGACGCTAATAAACCGTCGTGTACACCGTCGCCTCTTTTGCTAATCTTCTCGGGTTGTTTCGGGCTGTTAACTAGAGAGTTGTAAGGTCGTGCTAAGTCTCTAGGTACTACAGGTCTCACGTGAGTGACAGTCACGCTGTGACAATGGGGTGGTGCTGTGTTGGTGATTTCAACGACGTGGTCGATGGTTGTCAATGGACACGATTCACCACAAACTGACGAAAAGCCCATCATTTAATCAGCGTGGGGAGTGAATGTGTGCAGGACTTTTACCGGAAGGCGAATACACTGAAGCCACTTGTCAGATAAGGATTATTAAAGAAGCGATTACCTATCTTTAACTGCCCGTTTCAGTTGCTGATAATGCCCTGTGCGAAACGGCAAAAACACGACTAAGAATCCAAGGTCAAAGGCAACATCATCGTCGTCATCACAATTTATTCAACTGCTTTAAGAGTCCCCGACCATTACTCTTTGGCCCCGAGCTAATTTCTCCCTAGCCAAGTGGGTAAATTAAAGGTTGTTCAGCCCTGGTCGTGTCGCTTCATAAACATCTTCTCCTTTTTCTGGCTCTCCTGAGTGCTAAGGAGGAAAGCGATGGTAAAGTGTCGACCTACCACAGCACCTCAGGTTATTGTTGTTAAGGCCACACGATTATTACACCAATGAATGCGCAGTCAACACGGTTCATAAGTCGTGCATTTTTAGGGTTCATTAAAGAGATTTCACCTGAATGCAAATTTTGAATGCAAGAGTAACCCGAGTGTGCATCGTGTTGAGTCATCGCTCATTAATTTCATACTTCATAACCAGGAGAAGTGGAATCCTTAAAAGCTTGTACTTTTTTGTACTTTTACAAGAGAACCCCCACCCAAGTTATGGTGAAAGCCATCCGGCATCTGCTCGTGTGGCGAGATTAATTTCCATAAACAAGTTACAATCAATACCTAGCTGAGAAAAGTGACTTGTGATACTGGAATGGCATATTAATATTTCTGATTGGTCTACAGCACGAAGAACCCAAGGGAGGAACGAGAGTGGTTCAATCGTTTACTCAACCAAGTTGGGCCTATCGCGCCATGGTGCATAAAAGCGTCTGATTAATATGGATTTCTGACCATTTTATGTCTGGGTGGGGCTGTGTAGGTACAATTTGAAGTGATCAAATATTTGTGTGGGTAAACAAGACAACCTGTTCTCGTGCTGTTCTCAGGACCACAACTCCTATCCATCAGTCGAAGTACTGGGTGCATGGAATCAATACAAGTAACCCACAAAGAGTTCCTTTGAGGAGGAGGTTTAATACGCAGGTTTTGATTTTTGTTCATCCACTTGAATTTGATTAAGGTGATAGAAAAGTCTATTTTTTGAATCAAAGAACGAGTTTTTTGATTCGGCTTACAAAAGAAGGCACGAGAAGAAATTCGCCGCACAGAACGCAAGGGAACACCCGCTGCCAGACCTGGCGACTACTTCCAAGTCTACTGCATTCTGATTGGCTAATTCCAGACGCTTGAGAAGCGAGGATTGACTAGGGAGACCGGGGGTGAGGTGGCTCATTCCGCCGTCAGCGTCTCGGTGATTCATGTCGTGCAATTGAGCCACACACACACGTACACAGACGAAACTTAGCAGCCTTAAAGTTGGAATCACTCCTAGGACATAACTGTCATGAGAGACGTTGAGCAGGGTAATTAAATGGCTACGTGTTTTGCTCAGTAACGTGGCTTATCAGATACAAGCAAATTCCTATTATTTTTAAACGGAACAGTGCAACTTGTCGAAGGATGAGTTTTAGTGAATCGGAAAGGAATTAGAAGAAGCATAGAACCAGAGACAAACCGTGCGCAGTTTCGGCTACGCAAAAATAAACGAGTGCACAAAAATTTACCACGACTGACTTCACTCCAAGTGACAAAGGCTTCATATGGAACACGGCCGAAAGTAAAACAAAATGGGTCTGGAAAACAGGTCTGATTTCGAGGTCTCCTCAGTCGTATGACTAACAAAACGGAAGCTCTGACTTCGTTTTACACCACTCCTGACAAGCACGCGTGGAGAGCAGCATGCGAATACGGCATGTTCGTTCCTGATTGCTAATCGTGCTCGCATGCTGCTCGCCACGCGTGCTTGTCGGGAGTGGTGTAAAACAAAACCGACTCACATCTCCGAAATTGACCCAAGGCTCCAAAGACAATCGAATGCTTATTTGTCCGTTAGCGTGTGCCAAACCCCTGTTTCCTTGGGAAGACGCCTAGCCAGGATCGAAGCAGCAATCGATGCCCTGGCAATTAACGGTTCACAAGGTGGAAAATACAGCTTATTTCGACGGAACCGCTCACATTCTCGCCGAAGATCCTCTTCACGCTCGTTGTCCCGAGGTTTGTGGTGGTATCCTGCAACCTTCGGCCGTGCAGCCCGACCTTGTAGGCCCCGGAGTGGGTACGCTGATTCAGACTCGCCCACACAGTCGGGAAACGAGAATGCCCGGCAGTGGTGGCGTCGACAGCTAATGGGTACCTAAGTCGCCGCCTTTTCCTACCCGACAAGTCAACTGGTATGCGATTCTTGTTCGACTCAGGAGCCGACATATCCGTTGTCCCTCCATCGAGCTCTGGAAAATGGTCCCCAAATCCCTTCTTTGTTTTCTCCGCCGCCAATGGTTCTCCCATCTCCACCTACAGACAGAGATCTCTCACGCTCGTCTTAGGACCACAACGCCAGCTGACCGTTCCAAGAGAATCGATTATCACCAAGAGAATCAAGACACTTGGATTGAATTTTGCAGTTTTTAACCGACATTCGTCACATCCAAGGCAAGGACAATACGGTAGCTGAGGCACTATCTCGTTCGCACATCGACGCTGTAAATACAGGTACACATGTGAAATTAGAGGATATGGCGATCACTCAGCAATCTGATGAAGAATTGCAAGGGTTCCATCGATCAAATGCAGTCTGAAAGCTAGTCGAAGCCCCTCCACCTTCATCCACACGTACAATCGTCTGCGACATTTCAACGGGTGTGCAACTTCCTTTCGTACCTAAGCCGATGCGATGCCAAGTATTCCACGTTCAGTATGCAACACGGAAGCTGATCTCTAGCCGTTATGTTTGTTCTGTTATAAATCGCGATGTTTCACAGTGGGCTAGAAATTGTGTAAGCTGTCAAATATCGAAGGTGGACGAACACAGCAAGACACCAGTTGGACCCTTACCGCACTCGAATGGTTTCCGTTACCTTGTGTCTTGCTCTGATCATTCTACCCGAGGCAAGACATCTCCGCCGAAACCGTACCTAGAACATTCGTTGACAGATAGATTGCCTTATTTGGAGTCCCCTCCACCATCACCACCGATCGCGGAACTTAATTTGTATCAAGCCTGTTCCAAAATCTCACACGACTTCTGCGGACGAACCGCATTCGAACGACTGCCTACCACCCTCAGTCAAATGCGTTTACAATTCACATGCATGCATGTGTGTAAACGCGTTAACATCAACCGAAAGCGACCACACTTTGCGATCATGTTCTAACCGGAGAGTTGGGTGTGGCCTGGCTGTTGGACGTCAGCACGAGGAATCACCGAATGTGTCGACCAATGGCGATGCGTCGATGTCCGCCCGAGCTAGTTAACAAACACTGCATTATTAATTATGTCCAATTGCTTTTGAAGCTAATCATGCTCATTCACGTCCGTTAACCCGATCTTTGAATCTCCGCCACCCTGACCTCTGTTGAGGGCCCCGGCATGTTGTCTTGAACCACGTCGGGCCACTGCTACAATCTACGCCGAATACGTTACCGCGAAGATAAAGAAGACCGGAGTGTTGAAGGCACAACCGTTTACTATACAGCTCAACCAAGTTGCGTTTTGATTACTGGTACAATTGAGTGTACTAGTAAAAATACAGGCGTCTGAATGGTCACATGGATAAGGCGGGTGGTGGTGGTGGTGGCGGCGGCGGCGGTGGTGGTGGTGGTGGTGGTGGTACACAGAGGTGTTAATGAGCAGGCGGTTCCAGTGACTGACGGGCACGCCGTGAAAAGGTGGATGTGTGTGTGAGGCTGCGAGGACGGGGTGTTTAACGAGAATCAACACGATTCACTACACCCCCTTTCCTAGGCGCCCCTGTCGACCATGTGTACCTCCCCCACACTACCCCTTTCATTCATCTAGTCACTCAGCCATTTGTACTTTTACAGGTTTATTTAGATGGCATTGGTCAACAACCTCCATAAACCAGACATGACATTTTATGCACAAGGCGGGACACAAAAATAGTTTGAGCCACCCAATAAACGGCTGTCTCTACCGTCTCCGGTCTTCTCAGGTATGTGTGGCTTAGTTGGGTCCCGGTGTAGTAGGAGGACATATGCATAAAGTAAAAAGCGACATGACAAGGGAAGTACCCTAGTTGTTCACCAATTTAACTTGATGCGTCAATGTGTTGAGTACACAAAGAGGAATAGTGGTCACCAGCGGATTAATGAGAAGTTGGCGAAATTGAAACCAATCTATGCTTAACACGTCAATGAGAATATAGAATGCTCTAGCCGTAGTATGAAAATAACTGGTACAGTTGGGCGAGTTTTATTGACCAATCACAAGCCAGAAGCGTACATCGGGCATTTTTCATCAGAGTACCCCACACTGGCTTCGCCGCTCATTATATGCTGTTGCTAGTCCGTCCTTGTCTCTGGTTGGCTGCAGATCTTACTCTAAGGCCATTCAAGCCATCAAAGATATGGGATTGGCGGAACTCGGTGTGAGCCAAGATGTCTGCTCCTTGGTGCCCACTATTGTAGAATACCCGAGCCCCAATAAGAAGAAGACTGGTACAACAGAACAGGCTTTATTGACCAATCACAAGTCAGAGCCGCAAGTCAGGCGCCTTCCATCCGAGTCCGCTATGGTGGCCACGCCACTCATTATATACCGGTTCTCATGCCAGTCTTTCCCTGGTTGGCTGCCTATCTTCCTCGCATGCCATTGAAGCGCAAAGAGACAGAGGACTAGTTGAGGCCAGCGTGGTCCATTATGTCTGCGCCCTCAGGCGTCGCCACGCTACAACAGTTCTTTCTCCCATTAGCAAATTTCATTTAAAGTCATAAACGGAAATGGCATAAAACCGATTGCTATCCATTGATATCGCGCATTCCATAATCTGCTTATACTCACAATGCGACAAATTCGACTTACTTTCTGTTTAGTGATAAAACCCCAATCTTCAACACCCCTATTCGTAACCTTGGAGATTTTAAGCATGTTAGTCACGTGATACTAGATGTTCCTTATTCTAACACAACGTCGATCACAGCAATAAAAGATCCTAGACGCATTTTTACGAACACCTGCCGACCTTGTGCCTCAACGACAATGCCTCGTTGACCTACGCAAACGATACCACAATGCCTGTGCAAAGTGTAGCCGACATTACTGTCATTCTGGTCGATAGTAAACACCCTCGCCAAACCAATTTGTGATCTACAAAGTCCACGGAGGTGGATTGTCAGAGGAGGCCCATGTTTGAACGAGTGTACTCAACGATGACTCGTGACTTCTCACCACCATTAATTGACAGGACGTTGTTTAACACTTCCCAAGGTCAGTCAAGGCCACTACTTTTGTGATGTGATTGTCCAATGCCATTTCATGTACTTTAAGGCTCGCTCATAGCTGGAAATTGAAAAATGGAATATGCAGTTACATTACAGAAAAAAACTTGGATGAAATTTCGATAAAATCAACATTCAGACACTTTGAAATTGATACAGTGATGATTGGAGTTGAAGTAAGAAACATCATTTTTGTGTTTAATGTGGTAACTGAAGCTTTCTAGAAGCACTTCCGGTGAACGATGCCAGGACCGCATTCCTCGTACTCGAGCTTGGAGATCCACATTTGCTGGAAGGTGGAGAGCGAGGCCAGAATGGATCCACCAATCCAGACGGAGTACTTGCGTTCCGGTGGGGCTGCAATTCTAATCTTCATCGTTGTGGGTGCCAGCGCGGATATCTCCCTTTGCATTCGCTCTGCGATACCCTGAAACATTGTAGAACCACCGGACAACACGGTGTTGGAGTAGAGATCCTTCCGGATGTCCACGTCGCACTTCATGATGGAGTTGTACGTTGTCTCGTGGATGCCGGTGGCTTCAAGACCCAGAAAACTCGGCTGGAACAGTGCCTCGGGGCACCTGAATCGTTCGTTCCCAATTGTAATCAGCTGACCGTCTGGAAGCTCGTAGGAGCGCTCAATTATTGAACTAGACATTGCCGTCATCATTTCCTGCTCAAAATCGATGGCAACGTAGCAGAGCTTCTCCTTGATGTCGCGAGCGATTTCGCGTTCAGCGGTTGTGGTGAAGCTGTATCCACGTTCAGTCATAACCTTGACAAGGTAGTCAGTGAGGTCGCGACCGGCAAGGTCCAGACGTAGGATGGCGTGTGGCAGAGCGTAGCCCTCGTAGATGGGGACGGTGTGAGTCACACCATCGCCGGAATCCAGAACCACTCCAGTAGTTCTACCTGACGCGTACAAAGAGAGGACGGCCTGAATGGCCACGTACATGGCGGGGACGTTGAAGGTCTCGAACATGATTTGAGTCATCTTTTCACGGTTTGCCTTTGGGTTGAGAGGAGCTTCGGTGAGGAGAACGGGGTGTTCTTCGGGGGCAACACGGAGTTCGTTGTAGAAGGTGTGGTGCCAGATCTTCTCCATGTCATCCCAGTTCGTGACTATGCCGTGTTCGATGGGGTACTTGAGTGTGAGGATGCCTCTCTTGGACTGTGCCTCATCGCCGACGTAGTTGTCCTTCTGTCCCATACCAACCATAACACCCTAAACAAACGACTTCTGATGTTATTTATTCCAGGTGTCATTAGCATGATAAACTCGATTCCAAATCATATAGCTCGAAACTGTGTGGTGAATTTGTTTGCTAGCACGAAAATTTGCACCAAAAAGATTGGCCTTTCGTTAACGATACTTTAAGAAAAGCGAAATAAATGAGGTATCATGGGTTGCCACAGAAGCGTCAATTACGTAAGACTATAAATGAATCGTTTAACGGGGAGAAAATTATGAAAATTCAGTACTCTTGAAGGACTTGCATATTTGGATTATCGCAGCTGCCAAAACTTGGCTAATTCACGCCTCTACTCCAGCCCACCACCGTTCCAATTCATGAAAACAGCAGTCAAATTTAACGGCTTCAGGCGCACATCAGTTGCATGTTTCACGTCTGCGAACGTCGGTGCCCGATCGGTAAGTCCTCTGTGATTGGTTCCTACCTGCCTCGAGTTCAGGTAATTTATCGATTTCAATGACATTGATGATTTTTTAACCCAAACCTGAGCCACATAGGCAACACAGCCAGAGTGCATCGAACACAACTTATTTTAACCTTGGGATAACACGATAATATGACGCGTTGCAGAGTGCTGTGCTTACCTGATGCCGCGGGCGGCCAACAATCGAGGGGAAAACAGCACGAGGGGCGTCGTCGCCAGCGAAACCCGCCTTGCACATACCCGACCCATTGTCTATCACGAGAGCTGCTGTATCCTCGTCAGCCATGTCAACAAAATGGCGACTCACCGAACCTTCCGAAATTTTTATACGCGTCCGAAACTGCGGAGAAGACCATCGTGTCGACTGCACAGTAGTCGCGTGACCTTAACACGACGCTGCGCTATTACGGCGGTAATCCACGAGCACGGTCATAAAACCCAACCACGAGAAATTAACCAAACAGACTTATCGAGTCCATGACGCCAAATTTAATGCGCGACATTTGGTGACATAGTCAACTTAAAGAGTTCCCGTTACAAAATAGCTAAACTCAGAGTTCTAGGAACTAAGGTTGTTTGTACTTCAAACACTGCCATTTGTATTCAAAAGATGATTTTCACTTTACAGGCGACGCCATAGTCTAACTTAAGAAGTCGGAAACGGTACGTAACAACTTGAAATTGATTGGTCAATAATCGAGTCTCTGAGGCATTAACTTGTGATTAGTGGGAATAATGCTCCCCAATTCTCTCTCGTGCAATCGTCGACAACACGATCGAAGTTATAGAAATGGATTGCCACCTCGAACAGCCGTTCCTGAGTTTTCCACAAAAATTGTAAGTAGATAACTCTCCAAAATCTATTTTACAAATTAGTCAATACTATCAAGGTATCTTTTTATTGACCATGGTGGTTTTTATTTCATTAACCGGCGTACACACTTCTAGATGTGATTAAAAATGGGCCATATCAACTAATACAAAATAACAATCGAAATTCCAACTCAATTTCTCCGTATGGGAAACGTGAAATTTCAGAATAATTTTTATTGATTTTTGGCGGACATTGATTGAGGGGTTATAAAGACAACAGACACACTGAGGAAGTGGTTTTCAGGCAAATTCTTGGAGAATTTCCGCGCACTACACGGTGATCACGTCTCCACACACACTTCTAACTTACTCCAGTCGATCCTAACTCCGTACTCTTAAATTTAAGTAGACCACAAATGTTTGCGGAGTGGTCAGTCGAATTCTCGCACTCCTTTCAGTGCTTATATCGCCAATTATGTCGGGAATCGTCATGGGTGCCCTGGACTGTATGATTTTCGTGGTCGCTCTCCGTGGATGATAACACGCAGAATCGAGCTGAATAACACTAGACTGGGGGCGGACGATGCGGACAGCGTGGTTGTCGGGCGTGGTGTGGAACGTTTGTTCAGTCAGACGACTTGTGTGATTCAACAAATCACTTGAGGGGGTCGACCGCCAAGCGGTACTTTCGGCTAGCTTCCATGACTTGGTCCCATTAATGACCGAATTCGACCGTGTCAAATTTTTCAACGTTTGGCTGATTTTGTGTAGCTGAAACTGTTAACTTTTTTGCGTCTGGTCCTATGTTTCTTTTAAGTTTAGTCCGATTTATTAGAACTCTGCCCACGAACATATGCAACAGCGCTGGCTCCGTCCGTTTAGAGGAAAGTTAAAATTTGCAAAGCCAGGTTTCAGACCTCAAGGCCGTTGAGTTTCGTCTGTGTACGTGTGTGTGCAGCGGAGTAACAACAATCGCGCCGGAGTTAACCCTGGTTATCAACCTGACGGTGACAATGACTCATCCCCTCTCTCATTGGTTACTCTGATCAAACGCCTGTCATCCGTTCACTCATCCACACCCTAACTAACACACTAGGCTGGCGTGACGCTAATAAACCATCGTGTTCACTGTCGCCTCTTTTGCTAATCTTGGGTTGTTACGGGCTGTTAACTAGAGAGTTGTAAGGAAGTGCTTAGACCACTAGCCACTACATGTGTGTGTGAGACTGTTGTATGACATGAATCAACGAGACGCTCAGCGCGGAAGAGTCACCTCACCCCTGCTCTCCCTAGTCAATCCTCGCTTCTCAAGGGTCTGGAATTAGCCAATCAGAATGCAGTAGACTTGGAAGTAGTCTCCACGTCAGAGAGCGGAGAATTTCTTCTTGTGCCTTCTTTTCAAGCCGACTGAAAAATAGGCACTTTTTTTCCGTAAAAACTATACTTCTCTACTTCATTGTCAAAATCCACAACCACAACTAAAATCGCCCTTTGCACACACTTTGATTGATGAATGGTCTTGGTAATCGCAAGAAAACAGCTTATCGTACTTACCTTCATTCGTTCTCCACACAAATTTTTCATTTCATTACGTTCGCCTTTTCTAATCTACTGATTTCTGTTTGTCAGTTTGAGGGAGTTGTGCCAACATTATTTAAACTCGTTCCTGACCGTAACTTGCTCCTGCAAATCTATTCAAGCATACGATGGATTTCAATGAAACCAGGAAGTTTAATTTGTAGAAGTACACAGTAAGCCAAGTTTTGTACTTTTTGTCAGGGAGTCATAGGTGGGAAATCAGAAGGACCTCATCAGAGAAATTACCGGACAATTTCGTTTGGTGACTTTTTCGTGAGGAATGGTCTCTGCATAGGACATGCTAAATTTCGTCTTTTGGCAATCAGTTCTCTCAAACACGCGGAACATTTGTGGAAGTTATTCTCCTCACTAAACTGTGTTAACAGACACTAACTTCTTATTGCTTCGATTAATCCTATTTTTTTCCTTATATAATGCTTTATCTTTTGAAGGCGCTCACGAATTATTCTGATTAATGAGCACTTCCACCTGTTGCCATATATGGTAATCGCCAGAGCAGCAAAACCCGAATTTGCCAGCCTTCCAAATATGGTCATTGGAGGGTGCTCTCACGCACGACGGTTGGCACAAGGTGAACTCAGTTCACGCCGTGGCCTCGTGCTAGCGCAAATTACCTAGCGAGACCGTGCGTGCGTGTGTGTGTGCGTGCAGCAATTAGCGCGAATGCGCGGTGCGTGCGTGCGTGCTGCACGAGTGAGTTTGCAGTTCGTACTTAAACTGAAATAATTCAATAATAGTGATAATACTAGCATTCTCAGGCCTCAAATCTGAACCAACACACCGCACAGTCGTATTGCTCCATTTTAAAATTGCCAATGCTTCGAAGTATCCCAGTAACTAGTAATGCAATTCACTTCATTAAAACGTGGAAGGATAGCCCTTATTGATTCATCCTCCGGCTTTTCAACCCAAGGTCAAATCAAACAAATAACTTAATTTCGCTTTAAACGGGGCGAATAAGCATATGAATTTTCATTCCTTGGTAATAATGACTACATGTAGTGGTTCATAATGTTCGTATAAAAAAAACATCAACTTGTTCTCAGGAAGGAACTCGGAAATGTGCAAAAGGCCGTAGAATCGAGTCATAAATGACGTGTTTTTGTCTTGTTTCCGTTTGAAAATCAGCCCACTTCGGGAATGTAAGTCTCAGTTGATTCTATTTCACTACCCAAAATATGCCCAAATTAGTGGGTTCACAAGCGATTCGTTAGCTTTACTAGCAGAAGGTATTTAGTGACGAGAATTTATGGCCGTCTAGGCATTTAAACGTTTTTTGCCGTGGCAAATATGTTTATTCATCTGTTTAGTTGACCTGCTGCGGTAGCTAACGTTAAAAAATGGGTTATGGCAAAAAATTTTCACAGATGACAAATCCACTCGCTGACAGCTGTACTGAAACTTCATTTGTAATCACATTATCAACTGCCAGTTATCTAAGTGCGTCATTAGTCAAATTGACTTTGATAGAGGGAAAAAATTTCGTACTAACTTCCTCCACGTTGCCAAACAATAACTTGGATGCTGGAATCTAACCACCACACAAGCCGTCAATCTTTCACTATGACCTCACCGGATCATATTCAGATCAATAGACGCAGGATGTTGGAATGGAAGATCTTTAAAGTCACCCACCATCTTCCTCTTACATTTCCCCTTCACTTTTTCATGTGCTTCGTTCTCTGAAGTAGTTAAAAGATAGGTAATGAGATGCCCAGAAGAGAAACCAAACAGTGTCCACAAAAGAGTAACTCAAAAACATGAAACGTTGGGTGAGATTCATGGAAGGTGATGGAGAGAATGCGGTTGAATTGACGCTTCGAATCGTCCAAGCACTTTTATCTGACCTTGCATTAATTAAATAAGCGAGGGGCCAACCGGTATTACTTCTACACTAGTTAGCGATGAGAATGTGCTAAAATTAGGCAAGTTGACAGGGCGTTTCAAAGAACCTCCACCTGGTGTTGAATCAGTGAGCAATCGGTGCCTCAACCCTCTTATCGATGATTAAAAGTGTAGGTGAATCTTTGAGCCTCTTGATTACAGCTGAGGTAAAGGGGTTTCAACTGGTTTAGATACCAAGCCAAGGCACTTGGCATTCGCTCACTGCCAATGCGCACACCCCTCATGTTGCATCCAGTTATGAGCTAACATTTAGAAGACTGTATATGCTGTTGCAGTTTAAGGGTTTTCTCAGACCAAAACAATTTAATCTAGTTCTTGTGAATCCATCTAATTTACACCGATAAATTGTGCAAACTTGACATTTCAAGCTATGAACAATTTCTGGATGCCTCCTTAGCACTTGAGGCAGAATTTTCTAGAAATTTCGTGAATTTGTGCGCATGAAAATCACTCTTCTAGAAAGATCGTATAGGAATTTAGTGCAGTGGTGTTACCCCAAACAGCTAGTTGCATTTATTTATAAAAAAATATTCATCCCGACTTCATTTTTTTAGAGCAAATCACTCCTTGTGTGCCTAGCTGCTAATTCAAGACAATCCTCATGAATTTGAATCGCCTGAAAATGAGTAAAAACACACCTCACACATTGCACCAAAATTTACTGTTATTATGGTAATGAAATTGCGCTTTAATTGTGAACCTGGCGCCTAAAATGAACAAAATCTAATCTAAGCGAAATTCATGGTAGCCAGAAAGCAAAGTTTTTGTGAGTGGATCATTGAAATGTTGCAGGAAATTCCCTCATTGCCTTAAAGACCTCCTCTTCCAATCCGCAGGTATATTTTACTATTGGCTCAAAGCACCAAGTTTCAGCGACCTAAATTTTGTTGGATGATGACAAGATGCAGAAGCGAGTTTCAACATGTTAAAACCAAATATTGTTTCATTTTCTAAAGTCATTCAACGCCTGTTGAAAAAGGTGCCAATACTGACAAAGATGATTTACCCCCAAAAACTAACCAAGGCGGAAAACAAGTATGAATGACGAATACGCATTCTATTTGGTTCTATATGACAAGATGAGACCACAAAAAGGACAAGAACAATGGAATTAGAAGCATTTCCGGTGGACAATGCTTGGGCCAGATTCGTCGTATTCCTGCTTCGTGATCCACATCTGCTGGAAG
>UXSR01005730.1:6267-34428 GCA_900604375.1 Mesocestoides corti
ATGGCTTTAGTTTTCGCATAGAATCACTTGCTCAATTTTCTAAAAATAAATGTGAACAAGCTACCCATAAGCGCTTACCCGTAGCCAATTGGATTTTACCGGCTTGACGGCATCTATAAGGTGGCTTTTCGTGCCCATCAGGTTTTCCCGAACCAACCACGCATAGCCACAACGAGAACGCTGAAGGCACAATACGAGTTGTGTGAGGAAAAAGTGAGAGAATCTTTTTACGTCGACATGCGCACAGATCAAAAATTTTAACTCTTAAGATGTACTTCGTCCATTTTTTCCAAAGAAACAATTTGGACAACTTTTATTGAGAAAAAGCTTCTTTTATGACGATTATGTTAATGCGCTGTTTAAGGCACACGCCTAATGGCACATAAGTTATTTTGTTACGTAGCTACAAACTTGTGCCATGTCAAAAGTTACACAACACTTTTGATAGTCAGATTTCTAAAAACAGAAACTGGACCTTCAAGTTTGCTACGAGGTGTCGGTGTGAAAAAAAATAACCCTGAAGTTCACTACCCTTTTGAACTCTTCCTCAGACAAGCCGTCTAGGGGCACGACCTCACCGCCATAGGGCCCAAACACAGACCCAATGGGAATGGTCTTTTCGGCCCACACCCCCAAGCCAGCCCCTTTAATGCTCGAGCGTCCAACGGTAACAAAAGCTTCTGGCGCCGTTCTTTTGGCATGATTGCGCTCATCGCTGCCACAGCAGCAGTCTCTGGCGTTTCCCGACTTCACAGCATCGCAATTCAGCGGTCTCACTGACCGAATCCACATAATTGGGTGAGTTGGGCAGGGATCCTCATACAGTTTATCGCATTCGTAGCAATCTAAAAAAAACCAGCAAAGAGGCTAACCTATCAGTTATTTTACTGTGCAAGGCTTGTTTTTGACTGAAGAAATAGCGCGTCAACTTACTACAAACAGCCTGGGGTTATCCTTCTATTTTTTCGACTCTAACATTACTTGACAACAGAAAGCGGTACCATGGGGTGAATTAGTATATTTTGAGCTGGAAAGGGACCTATGTTTTGGATACACATTAAAACATACCGTCATATTATGTCATTTTAGCATGACATCAAAGTCAAAGCACAAACCTAGATTTCCATAGGGCTGTGAAAGTAATCGCAATTAAACGATTATATGGGATTTTTGCTCAAAGATGTCAACTTAAGGTATTTCTATCAAAAAAAGCAGGAACTTGCCAACGTCGTCATTTCAAAAAATAAAAACTTACATAAATAGCGATCATCTTCCGGATCCGGCGGAGGCTCCTTGTAATTAAGCTTGGCTATATTTCTCTTGGGAAAATTCCTCCCTAAACAAAGATTCAAATGTACACTAAAAAAACACAAGAGCAAACCCTCGTCTTGAAGTTCCATTAGGGCGCCTGAGGCGTCTACACTTTGCAAGGGACCTCTAGAGGAAGTTTTCGAGTCAACACTGAGACGATTAATTTCTTTTGGAGCAACGGATTTGGATGATTGGCAGTTATTTTTAGGAGGACATTTGGAAACACCTCGTTTAGGAAACGCCTTCAGGCCAGAAACAGGAGACGATTCAGGTTGCCACTCATCACCGCTGCTTGCCCAGTCGCTATCGTCACTATCGCTGAGGGGTCTTGAGAAGAGGCAGCGTGGACGCTTCTACAGAAACGTATTTGACAGGGACGTAAAATTTTTACTCTTGGTTTCGGTCGCATCTTTTTTACACGCAGTTCATCGGCTTTCATGAAGCGCGTTAGAGCCCTGCGCTCCTTTTCTAAAGTTTCCTTCTAAAAGGAGACAGAAAAACAGCTGTCCTTTGCTTAAAGCCAGGTTTCGCATAGAGTGGAAATCCTTGAGGTCATATATAGGGGTCGAAAAAAGGGACAGTAATAAAGGTACCGTGACAATTTTGACGGAAATGTTATGGACCCGATAATCAACACCTATGGGCAAGGATCATCAAATTTTAAGCTTCAACACAAAGCTACATAACACCGTGTTATTGAATAACTTAAACACACCACTGAAAATGATTTGGAATAAGCACCATTTGCACACTATTACACAATTCCAGAAGTCACAACACATTTATTGACGAAACCAAGTGTAAGAAAATATTCCTAGTAAAATACAATTTACAAATTTATCACCATCAAAACATCAATCGTTAAAATGAATATGACAGCTAAAAAACCTTACAGACATATTTAAAAAAGGTTTAACATAAGGATTTGACTTAACCAAGGGTTATAATTATGTGTTTTGCAAAAAATGATTACGGAAATATTTAAGAGCAGGAGGATACGGATGTGAGAAACGATAAAAATTTCATTTAAATTTAAAAAATGTGAACGCATCTTGATGTTAATAGAACAACATGATGCAATACAAAACCACGCACTTAACAGAAACTGTCACCGTTGAATTTTTGGGCGAAATAACAGAACATCAACATAGAGGCAAACATACGTCTTTAATGTTATACTTCTTCAACATAGCCGATTCTTCCGATTCCGTAAGAGCTAGACAAAAATAAAAGCAGAAAAATACGCACCTCCCATGCTTCTTAGTAGCTGCAAATTTCGTCTCACAGCTTGTTGTCTTTTTTCAACGATTGACATGTTTCCCAAGAAAAGCAATAAACGAGACGTGTGTTTTTCGTGCAAATTGGTTTAAACAAAATTGGTTTTACGATAACATAACATAGTACTAAATGCATAAATTGTAAGCTTAGTTACTATATGAAATAGAAATTGCCTATAATTATGCTTAACTATTTTTGCTTAATAATTGAATAGGTATACAAAATTTTAATTGTTGACAATAGGACTTTGTCTTAAGGCGTAATATCACTTTTAATTTTCTATTTGAATTCAAACTAAATAGCTACAGAGCCATCAACAGCATCTACCTAGAAAAATTATATTCATGTTTAGCACGCCTCTTAAGACACAATCCTCCTTCTAACTGCTATCAGCCATTGGTATATCAGGCCATTACCTAATACTGAAACCAGCTGCAACAACTAATCTCTCTAAAATTTTAACTTCATTTTTAATTTTTTTGTAATTTCTGTCAGCATTGTGCCTTTTGAACCTTGACCTTGAAGGTTTCTTGCCACACCACTTAGATCAACCTTACCCGTAGAAGCAAAATTTACAAACATTAATCTAGTATTGGTTCTGCTTAAGTCGGGAAGAAAGACAAACAAATATAGAAGAACAATTTTTGTGCTTTTTTTCGTGTCTCTCACCTCATCTATAATTAAACTCAGCATTTTACAAAATTGCCTAACAATTCCAAATTCGCCGTTCTTACCTCTACTCATTTTTTGCCAAACATAACTGTAACCTAGCTATGCAAAACCTTTTAGATCATACAATGAGAAGCCTAAGACCCAGAGCCTAAAGACCTGACTTTTGCCAATTAACGACGACAAATTATCGTAATTTGTGTGGTGGGAATATTCAGCAATGCAGTCAGATGGTGTAGGCCACATGACTACATATGAGGTTTTCTCAGTCCCATTTTTTGCAAACTACTTTGTTCAAAGATACAATGTAATTCAATCGTCATCCATCCGGTAAACGTACCACTTCTAATAAGGCAATTATATTTAGTGTATAAAATCGAAAAGGAAAACTAATAACGGCGTAAGGTTTTTTGAAAAAAAAATATAATTTCAAAAAAAAATTCGAAACCAATTTGTATAAAAGCATTAAATCATACCAGACTAAAATTGAATATAAACTTTATTGTGGGCTTCAGCGAATGGTCTCAATGTATGCTAGGGTCACTTACGTAATTCTGGCCCAATAACGCTTCCCTGCTAACCACAATGACAAAAAATCCGAAGAGGACGTGAAATCAGCAATTTTATTTATAGCCAAAATAGTTTTTAGGAGGCTTTTATTTCAGCACATTCTGGCTTAAATTTTTATCAAAGCGTAAGTCAAAATAAGCTAACATCGAGAATTAGGTAAAGGTCCCGTTTGGCTAATGGCATACAGTGAAACTTATGCCAGTGGATCGGGAAAGGAGCGACTGCGTTAGTGAGTTTTAATCGATGCGTTTAACCGCAAACTATTTAGTATTAACATATAAATTTTCAACGTAATATACATCTTGGAAATCATTTACTAAAATTAAAAAAAATATAGGTTTTTTTAATTATTAAGATACGTAAGTATAATGGTATTCGTTAAATCGGATGAGCTAAAATGTGGAAATCAATTTGCAGTTTTCAGAAAAAATGGACTTGACCCGAGAGGTTTGTCATTAGGAAGCAACATACATATTTTAGTAGCATAGGTTTAAAAAGTTTTTACTTATAATAACAAAGAAGTAATTTTTATAAATAAATGTAGTTAATAAAAGAAAAGCACTTTCATTTGCCTGTCTCGGATTTAGCTTATTACTTAAATGATTTGTATTGCAATATGTCAGTTTTTGTGTGCTGCGTTCCTTTAAAATAAGTTTAGCGTGTAACTTCATCAAATAATGTTCTTTTTATCTCATTTGTTTTAATTGCCAGAAGCAGAAGTAGGTATTTGTTAAAAACTTTTAAAATGGTGTGCGTTCCTTGCCTGGTTGTTCCATTTCTCTTGTGGATCCTTCATCGATTTTTTCTTCCTATTTTACTACCTTTTTTCCCAAGCCTGCAGGCAAAATTTGGTCAGCAGCAGGCAGTGGAACATCATGAGGTAATCGAGCTTTTTTGCGTAGTCAGTATTTATTTTGTTTTTGTTTGTATCTTTGATCCATTGTTTGATTTTCTTGTGCTTTTTACGTTATTTATAACTTATTGCACATTCGCATTTTTAGTCGTATTAAATGAACTCTTATTATCACTGCACTATGCTTTTTTCATATCTTTCGCCTATAATTTCCATACTAGAATGTGATCAATAGTCTTTTCGTTGCTTCAGATATCTTTTCTGTGTTTTTAAATATTGCTTTCTTTGCGACCTTATTTTAATCTGTTTCATGTATTCCTACTAATGTGTAAGTGTCCTAATTGGTCTTTTTTTCTGAAATTGAGCAGCATATTTGGCTTTTTTTTATATATACGGTGGTGTTTAAAAGTAATAATTGCTTTTTATGCTATGAATTTCAATTCGAAGCAAATAAATTCTACTTTTTTTTGGTATCGTCTTTAGTAAGCAACTCTTCTTATCTACTGTGTCTTCCACTTTTTCGCCCATTTTATCCATTTCATCTTCATATATTCTGTACTTTTTTTTTATTTAACGGCGACAAACAGCGATTTTTATTAGTGTTTTGAAAAGTACATCGATGTCAAATTGTTGCGCATGTGCAACGGGCTTTATTATTGCAGGCCTACATGATTTGTTGGAGCTGATGCTTTGTCTCATATGTGAATTGTCGTATGAACACAATATTGCGTGTTTTATGTCCCAGATGTATTTTTTTATTTTAGGTAAATGTATCTTCTACAACTATTGATGACGCGCCAAACTCCTCATGTGCAAATGTATGTTTGACATTTACTCCTATTTTCTTATTGGCTTTTAGGCTGAAAACAAAAAGGATTTATAAAGAAGTTGGTGAGTTCATGGCTTTACAAAATATTCGTGATGCCTGAAGGTCCTTGCTTATCCGTGTATCAATTTTTTGATCAATAAAGTATCTTCTACTTTCCTGAGTTTACCTTGGGGATTAATTCGATGTGTTTAATTTTAAATAAAAGTCTAGGCAAACTGAGTTGCTGAGGTCCAATTGATATTTTTATCACGGAAAACACAACTGCGTGTTTTGTCGCATCTCATCTCGGTTTTAATTTTTCCATCTTCCTTGATAGGCTCTTGCAACTTTTTTTAATTATTAAATCAATATTTAGAAAAATTGGTTAGGATTTTTCTCGTCCCACTGTAAGAAGTAACTTATTTCAGTTTTTCCGTTTGTGCACGTGGGGTGTTGCGGAGCAGCATGTGGTCTTAGAAATCCCCTAGAGCTTGTTTGTTTAGTTTTTTTTTTCAATTTAATATTCGCTTAATCATATCAACCTGTGATCCTCTTTAGCATGACTCTGATTCTCTGCTTACCATCTCATGAAACTTAAGTTTACCTTCACCGTGTAGATTTGTACAAAAAAGAGTTGCCCCGCTTTGGGACCTATTTTGAGGCCTTACGCATGTCCAATCCGGCCTTACACTTCGTTTTTTAAAACCTTCTCATCGTTTGCGGTATTATGAATACCTGTTTAAATTTACAGTAACCTCCAGTTATTCGTCAGTCTAGTTACTAGATTGTGCGGAAATATAAGGGACAACGAGGCGTTTAAGGGTTATCAAGCTATTATATTTTCATAATCGTGGCTGCCTCAAGCATTAATCAGTCGGATTTTGTGCGTACAAACACGTACTCGGGTTTCTGGTGTTTACCCTCAGATTTGAGCTTTGAATCTGATTTTCCGTATTCTCTATTCAAATAGGGTTTTAATGCATGCATATTTTGTCAGGTATTAATAATACACGCGTGTTTTTCGTGAACTAACGGTGGATGATCAAACGCATAAGTTAATTTGTTAGTACTCTAATCAACCAAGGAGCTGGGAACTAAGCTTGGTCCGATTGGTGTACATTAGACTCCTTCGCCTAATAGGATACATAAGCAATCTGCGAATTCGGGAGAGTTAAAAGGTACGGAGAGTTAACCACGAACCAACGGGCTTTCTGCAACCTGGGCCCGCTTGAAATACAGTTGAGACGGCAGTCTTTCAGATAAATCAAGATTGCTATCAGGCCTGATCTGAAGCGTACCTAAGCGCTCATCCACGTATTCTCTAATCTCAGGACTGAAGCATATCAGGGATCACTATAGCATTTCCCGCAGTGTATCCTTGGCGGTTCTTCTGCATCAAATGTGATGCAGTGCTATTAAGCTTCATTTTTCTCTTAATGTTTAAGTTTTGCTTTAATATTTAACTTTCTGTCAAGGATGTAGTAATGTATAAAAAAGCCTACGAGGAGACCCGTCGAAGTTCATATTTTTAAATCCTGGCTGTTCAGATGGTTTGCTTCAGATGCGTATTATTAACCTATTAGAACCCAGTATATTCCTGCCAAAGCAAACACTATTTTGACGTGACTTTAATTCTTATTTTATGTCAAATTTAAGTGAATTCTTGGTACATTTGAGAATATTACGATGAAAGGATCTATAAATACTTGGTTCGGATAACTCATAAAATTATTAGCGAATGTCAAATATTTGGATTTTGTCCAAATAGTAGAATATCAAAAAAATTTGAACAAGATACAGGATAGACAATCAAAATGGAAAAATATTCGAATTGTGCAACCAGTTTGATGACAGAGACCTTTGTATACTTTTCCAGGTCATTCTTAGAACGACGTCAAGCACTACTACAATATATACTGAGAGTGCGTCATCTCTGATGGACTCTCTTGAATCATTACGGCCAGCCAAATACGAGTTTGACGGTCGTGTTTCGTTGAAATTGTGTTGTAAATATTACTCACAAGCAATTTTTTTATTTAATGATTGCCTGTTTTGACACAACGCCCATTCATAACATTACTTGGCATTTCGTGTTTGATGATTAATACAAAATATTTAGTATTACTTACAATTGAGATGCAAGTCAGATTCCTTGAAATGCTCTTTGTTTAACCTTTGTTGCTAAAAACTTTTGATAAATTTTTTTAACTCAAACGTTGCTAACAAAAGTGTTATTTATATATTTTAATTGGAGTTTGTTATACTGTGTGTTAATTTTGTTTGAGTCGGCTTTGCCTTCCAGTTTGATGGTCACGGGTTTCTTCATGCTTTGCTGAGGTTCGTGTGTTGCGTCGAGTTTTGTAGTCTGAATCCTCTATCTTACCTGGTTTTTCATCTTTACTAAAATCTAATGGATGCTGCACGTCTTGAAAGACTCCAAGCCCTGAAATCAGTTTCTGAACAAGCTCGCATTGGCGGCAAAGGCACTGCTCGCAGAAAGAGGAAAGTTGTCCACAAAACTGCCGCGACTGATGACAAGAAATTGCAGGCTACTCTCAAGAAACTGGGGATCAATGTTATACCATCAATTGAGGAGGTTAACATGTATCGGGCCGATGGGACGATGATTCACTTCAAGAATCCGAGGGTTCAAGCGTCGCCTCAGGCGAACATGTTTGCCGTTTCTGGTCTTGCAGAAAACAAGAGTATGTTTGAAACTTTCTAATTTTTTTTAGCTCTTAATGACTTATTTCCAAATATGATGAGCCAGCTTGAGACCGCCAAGCAGCGTCTTTCAAAGATGAATGGTAAGTTCTGTCTGGTTGGTTTTCAGCAGTTACGTTTGTACTTGTATTGTTAACTGGAATCATTTCTTTAGAAACTGCACATTTCGAATCAGCGGATAATGCAGACAATGACGACGATGATGTGCCCGATCTCGTTGGCGACTTTGATGAAAAGAGCCGTCAGGAGTAGAGCGTCCAGTTGCGTGACACACCTGTCATCGTTTTCACACTTAATGTCCGCAAATAAAGGCGATTCCTCCACCTGTACATTTTTGCTCATCGCTCTCGTTAGTTCGCCTGTTCATTTCTAGTTCAATAATTGAATCTATCATTTGTAACTGTGGACTGCGTATCAGTTTCACCCCCTTAGTTAATGCGTCATTGTTAATAATTATTTTTAATATCACCCCACTTTTTCCTTCGGTGGAATCATCCTTCGTTAAGTTGGCTGTTTTCGTTGTGCATACTACGCTGTTTAATGAGTATGTGGTACCATGTAAGGCAATGACGTAAATACGTAGTGTAGATTTCCTTACAAGAGATTATTTCTCGTCATTGGCATCTTAAATTTATAATTGGTGGGTAGGGGCCTCGTGGATGCTGACCTATTTTGAGCCGTTTTCAGGTCAGTAATTTTCACAAGTACGAAATTCGGCTCATTGTGAGGCCGTGATGTCTGTTCGTGTTAAGTCATACCCTTGTGAAGTGAAATGGCTGTGGCGTCTGCGTCAATATTCATGGTCCTTTCCTGGTGCTGCAGTATCTCGATACGTCGGCAAGTGGGTCCGTTTAGTGATAACACATGCTGCAGCAGATGTTTGGTTAATTTTGCTGACAACCACTTTTCTTTTGTTCGAACTGTTTCCCTTAGTGTGTCGGTATCTATCTGAAAAACTTTTACAGTTTTTGTCGGTATGCGGCCGTCATGTTTTGGTAAAATATCTGATATAGCTTTTCGTGCCTGTTATGCACTTAGGTCGCATTCAACATGCTCTCCGATGGCCGTACACCGAGCTCTACGTGTGGTGTATGTCCGACAACTGATTTATCTAAATTCAGGTTACTTTTCGCATTTAAGTAGGGGTCCGCTGGGTGGGAACTGTTCTAGTCATGAATCAGCTAGTTTGGTTGTGCCCGGCGTTAAGTCTAACATTGTGAGAGATTTTTGTGTGGGTGTGCTACTTCTTCAAGTCCGATACTCTTGTAAAGCAATCTTTTGACTCCTCAAAGTCACCATCAAGAAACATCTGAGCTATCGGGAGGCTTTTAATTTCCTTCCTTTTTTTCTACATTTGTCGTAGTGCTAGGCTAGAATTGTTGTGTAATGCTCACCTAGGAAGTTTGCATTGGTTATAGTGGTTACGTTGCTTACAGAAAATGACGATCAGGTCCGTTAACAATGGTAAATATGATAATTTGGTGGGAGATTTGTTCACGGGGTTTATTGTAAATGCGTTTTGTGGGTGTGTTAAGTGGTTCTTTGGGTACAGAAGACTTGGTGTTTTGCGATCTCAAACTATCCTATCTGCTGAGCTTAGAATTTCTATCGGTACTGCATTATTAACTCACGACCCGATCGCAATCTCTCCAGTTGTTTAGTGAAACAATTTTGTATCTAACAGGTATCGACCATCGTCAGTTTGTAGTCGATGTACTGTCTTTGCGCGTTTGGTTTTCGCGGTGTAGGCTGAAATTTCGGTGTTTAGTTTTAGCTTATTCTACCCTTGGCCATTCCGTAAGTCGTATGTTTGAGCGTGAGCACAACCTTTTCAAATCTTCACAGGCTGCGTTAGAACGAGAGTTTCGTCTGTATCGGAGCCTGGTTCCCTGATTCCTGTTCCCCCCCGCTCACAGCTCTCATGAAATCAGGAGTTCTAATATCATAAAAAGTTGATCGGAGGATCAAAAGCATACAACCCCATGTTTGTTACCCGTTTAAAGCGCTTTCCCTGCAAATTTGGTTTGCCGCCATAAAATACCCTGTTAACAGTAACAGCTGTGCTCTTGGCGCCACTGGGGTTGCGTTCCCGCATCCTCCTATGGGCTAAACAGCTGTTCCACGATGTGACTTCATTTTTCCTTCAAGCAGTAGGTATCTGGATAGCTGCATTGTACTGGAACACATGTAGTATGCTATTTCGATTTGCGACTACTGAATTCGGACTTGAAATTTCACAGTAGCATTCTCTGTCGGGGATATATATTTCAATGGGAATGTTGACAAGGAAACCGTGACACTGATACTGTATCTATAAAAACGGCGCCACACGAGACATTGATTGTCGTCGCAGGTACTAGACAATTAATTTCTATTGCTGGTTCGAGCTCCATTAATGCTTAATCCGAAATGCAAAATTTGTCTTTATAGTCTAGCCAGGGCAGTACAGGAGACCTTAGCCTTGAGAAAACATGTCACACACACGCATAAATCTTCGATTTTGTACCTAGTTCAAAAAAACTGCTGCTAATTTGGTCGCCTACACAATGTCCCCTTTACACAGCATGCTGTCAACTCAGTGGAACCTCAACTCATCGTCTTATCGCTAACGTCTATCCTGAATTACACTGCCCGGATAGCTTTCACCTAGGTCTCGATGTTAATGCAGTTATGACTCACGCTGTTTCACACTTCTGGGCTATAAATGCACACAAGCGAACGCCACACTCGACATAACACCGATTTGATTGAGCTTTGAAGTTAACGGTTGTATTCACTTCCTATCCGGTCTTCCTGGTCGGTGTGGGTAGCAGGGTAGCGTAATCGGCCGCGAGAATCAACTCAGTGGCACCAGTGTGTTGGGGCCCAAAACACTTCATTGATTTACATCACCTCGTTATCCTAGGCCGTCTTTCCATGTCCACTTTAATTTAGGTACCAGTTATTGACTGATGCGTCCGTGTTTTTTTCTTAAAAAAAATTAATTCTCTTTAACTTGAGTGTACGATGCCCTCCTTTAAGCTTGATTCGGGGATCTGGTTAAGCCTGTATTAGGTGACGGCCAATCACCTACCTCGAATATTACTGTAAAATGGTATTGAAACAGGCTCTGTAATCGTAGGAATTCAACTGTTAACTCAAAGTTAATTACCCCGCCAGTGTCCAGTCTGTTTCACAGCAAGGCCTTCCTTCAGGTTTTGTCATTTGCGCCCATTCATCAGCCTAACCGTCATCTCCGTGTTTTTCTTCCTTCATACGATTCACCTACATTTCTTATTCGTACATCATTCTAACTAAATGGGCCTCACTTTTTACTGGGTCCTAAGTAGGGCAGTTCACGTCAGCCATCTGGAATACCGCCAATGTAACGGTACCCAAGGGTATAAACAATTTTTTATGTCTACTTAACTGACATAGAGTAATGGTTGTCGTAATGTGAAATATTTGTCCATAAATTGTTGTTGGAGCGAAGTCTTAGGGAAAATAAATGGTTGGTCAGGAGAAGGATCGGAAGAGGTGGCTCTGCGTTAATCATGAGAATGCTGATAGGCGTTTTTAAGGAGTAAATGTGATATCTTCTGTATTGGCCTTTCAACGAACTATAAACCAATAATCAGCACTCATACATAGGCATCACCCCACATTCGGGTTCTGCAAAGGGCGTGATTGGCTAAAACTCAGTTTTTGCTTGTTCACCAATGAGACTGCGTGTTTCTATACAGTCTTTTGATTAGTTCGCAAATCATGGTGGCACCAGCAGAGGAAATCGCTCTCTTATACCACGTGGTCCTAGTTAAAACTATGTTGAGGTAATTAAAATATTTTAAACTATAAACTCTTACTTTCAGTCAAAAAAATTATCCCATCCCTAAATCTGCAGAACTTATACTGGGAGAAACTCGCGAAGTAGCTAATTCCGTGAAAACAAGGCGGAAAGCGATCTGTACAGTTATAATACTTCAAATGGTGTGCTCGCTGTTTCATTTTTAAAATCCCATAATTAGGATTTCAAATCACGTTAGGGGTCATTAAAGAAGCATTTATTCCCAGGGGAAAACACTGAATGCTGCTCCTCGTGGTGATGATGCACACGGAGCTTTGGAGTGTCATTAAACATCCGAACTAAGCTGCACGCGCTCGCACATTCTCCCAGGGTGGGTTTAGAACCTGAACATATTTTACGCTGGCGCCACAACGTTTCAACTTTAGGCCAGTTGATGGCCATACCTCTGTGCCTCAGACAGTAACAAGTACTAAGATGCAGTGTTTTGTGGCAGGAGTGTCGAATCCCTCCCCTCCCATGTTTGTCCGGGTTCGCGGCAGCAGCAGCTGCTTTGCCATGGGGTACTTGCCGACGCTTCAAAACTGTTAACAAACACATGACACCACTACTCCCTCTAAGCCTTCTTATCTGGTTTTGCGAATTAAAAAAGAGCCTTTCGACTCGGCAAATGCCCACACGCCCACCTTACTCTTCGGGTAAATAATGCTCCGCCAAATCAAAGGTCCATTTACGTAGGAAATCTCACTCCGGATGCACCCTTTATAACCGCCACGAAGTGATTTGCAAGTCAGCTCCTATCGTTTCATTAGTCTCACATGATATTTTTGGACTTTTCTGCATAGACTGATGTACATGACCAATGAGGTCATTTAAAATTACATAGGTCGTATTGTTTAACTCTATGCAATATAGCTTCCCTGTGTATTCGCGCTCGAACTACAGAGGCTCGCAAAAACTGCGGGATTCTCTCTTTTCCAGACAGGACCTTGAACTTTGACCCACCATGTCCTGTGCGTTCTCTAAATTAACTAGGGCCTCTTCCACTGCGAGCACCTTCCTTCTAGTCTCCACTACCAGAGTTCAAACCATGTTTTAAACAGTTGCTTATCTATGGAACCACAGATTCCATAAGAAATCACTTGGAATGAATCCCATAATGTTTTTAACGGTCCTAAATAGTGGAGTCCTTCGTATCACTAAAATTCAACATTTGAAACATACATTCTTTCCCCCGTGAGCTGCGAATGTGCTAGGGATCCAGGATTCCCCAAGATTGCTCATCGCTGATTTTTGTAATTATTTACATTAATTCCCTGCCATCTGTTTTATTATTTTTTTTATCAGGTCAAGGTTAACCTTGACTTGAATTAGTGTACACTTTTGAAAATTCACATGGCTGACATGAATAAAGCTCTCTACACAAGATCCGGTCTTGTTCTTGTATCAGCGTGGGAAGGTCGGTGCTAGCGTCAACAGGGGATCTGGTACCATTATTTGAGTGGGTTTCTCTTGGTTACCGGCAAACGTAACAGAATGAGAAGGTCTTGTCCTGGCAATTTATTATTAGCCGGCATTTCTCAGATTGGCGAGTTGATCGTCGTGAGGGAAATTTGAGGATTCGTCAGGATGTCTTCCACATTACGTCAGTTCTTTTTAAAACAAAGAATTGCAGGGAAAGATGACACATCAGACAGGTCAGGATATTGTAGTTATTCATGATGAGTCACAACCATCACCCCACACTCTGACACAACGCCCACCTTCTCACAGCGTCCCCATCACTCCTTCGCATACATCTGATCATGATGTTCATTACACTAACCTCTGCCCCCTGTCACTCGTACCAAACACATTGCTTTTCATGAACTTTCACATTCGTTAATTCACCTCAACTCTGCTGGTCAACAGCTGTCCTTTCATTCGTGGCCGCGTTTTAGGCTTGTACGAATACACGAATTCGAATGCACACCTACACGACCAATCAAAACAGGACTGAGAGGTTTTAGCAAACAGTCGTGTCTTCGTAATAACTCGTCTTCTGCTTCGAGTTACAACTGGGCTTTTGAGCGCAGAATGAGAGAGCAGTTAAGTTGGCCAGTGGAATCACCTTACTCAAGGTTTTCTACCTCACTTAAATACCTAACGGGTATGCATAGTAAAAAGAATTTCTAACTCCAAATTTGTGTTGCTTTGGTAAATCAAATATTCATTGAACTTGTTGAGGCTCCCTCGCTGTGGTCATCGAACCACATCTAGGCCAATCGACGGGCACTGACAAGGCCCAGTCAAATGGGAGAGGAGACTTCAGATGGCGCGTAGTTCAACCAATTACTAGCTACAATAATAGTGTGGTTGTGCAAGGTACTTAGACGTCAGATTACGTGGGATTTATTATCTGATCAACTTTTCCTCTGACCTATATATTGACTCGCGTTTATGCTGTGCAGGGATAGAGACGTCGTGAAAGCAGGTGTGACGAAAACGTGGTATTTCTTCGACTATACCTGCGAAGAGCCTGCAATCTGGGCGTCATGTCGTAATGCTTTGATGCTTAAATTTTGGCTGTTATGATGAAGGCCCTGGATTTCATCTCCACATCTTCTGAGTGCGCAGTGTTGAACCCCAACTCCTGATACTTAGCGTGTTGTGGGGGTCGGCATGTGAGCTCTAACCTGTACCGACACGGCACACCAAACAAAGAGAGGAGATTGCAGATGGCGCCTATTCCAACCAATTTATTACTACAGTAATAACATGGTTGGCACAGGGTAGTAAGCTGTAAGTTTACATGCAATCTCCTAACATCAACCCCATTTGAAGTACATCCAATTAAATCGACTGAATTCGTGTTCACTCGCGCTTGTTAAGAATGTTTGCCCGCTAATCGCCAGTGTGTCAGTGAAAATGTGTCACAATTCCACAAAAGGGGACTTAAGCTTCACTGTCAGTGACTGCCGTTTCTAAAGTTTGGCGATTAAAATTAGTGATGATTCAGTGGCCTGTGTCACGACGTCTGCCAATCTTTAGCAGCCCAACGAGTTCATAAAAACATTCTGATAGACACAATCGTACGTCAAAATAT
Source organism: Mesocestoides corti (assembly GCA_900604375.1). Classification (NCBI taxonomy): domain Eukaryota; kingdom Metazoa; phylum Platyhelminthes; class Cestoda; order Cyclophyllidea; family Mesocestoididae; genus Mesocestoides; species Mesocestoides corti. The sequence continues at coordinate 21,347 of UXSR01005730.1, forward strand.
CTGTGTTTGCCAGTTCGTATTTCCTTCACCTTAAACTAACAACCCAACCGTTTTGACTAATACTGCACCCCAGAAATGAATCGAATTCTACCAAGCTGTTTATTTAGGAAATGCAAGATGCATTTAACACCGTTCGTATCTTCTTTCGAAAAGCATTCCAGCAAATATCGATTGACGAACTTGCAAAAAGACCTTGGTCTCGTTTGTGTTAATGCGTTGTCGTGGTATTGATTTCTACTGTCTCCAAAGGGTAACTACTTTACCTGCTACTTATTTTAATGAGCGTGTTTCTTTAGGATACAGACATTTTCTATTTGTATCAGTCAAGAAAATATTTCGTGACAGTTTTGCTGCCGGCAGTAATTTGATTTATAACCTGAATATAACACCATCAATGCTAAATAAATACTCCTAATAACCGTATCTGGTGATCACCAGCATTTCCCCTTGATAAACGAGCCGCTTTCATCCTCGTTTTTTTTGCCTGTCAGAAAGCCACTTCTTGTAAATGAGTGATAAAGGACTCTTGCGCGGCTTAATAAGCAGTAGCTCGAGTAGCATCGCGTAGTGACGAACGCTTCTACCATGGCCATGTCAAATTTTGAAGTGTAAAAAGGCGTTGGGGGGAGGTCGGGTGATGAGGACAGGGAGGAATCTCAGCATTCTGAAATGTTTTCTTGACCCACTGTCGGAGCTGGGTAGTTTGCTGTCCTGTTTCACAGCCATCTTTCTTAACTCTGTTCAACTGTGGAGCCACTCACTTGTAGATTTAAGAACGATTTAGGTACTCAATAAAACTCCCAGAAGCGTATGTGCATGCGTGGTAGTGCACAGATCCAAAGTAGGGGTCTGCAGAAGACGAATTTCCAAAAAGACGAAGCTTTTGTATGCCCCCCTTATGTCCTTTTCACCACTCTCTGATGTTCTTCGAACATGCTACTTCGACCACCAATCCCTGTCGTTAGAAATACACTGTATTCATTCAGAAGCGTGCCGGTAGTGTTGAATTGTCCAATCAACCAGCTCTATGAGGTGATCTAACACAACCAACCATTTAGTCGCCTTGTTGCGTAGGTGAAGAAGACATTCCAACAGCCCCGGCTTTCATCTGCAACTCGGAAAATCACTCAAGCTTGGCTAGTTTCCCCCCAAGCATGTACACTCGTCAACCACTAATTACGGCCATTTCCCTTCACACAACTGCACACATCCGTTTTATTTCGGCCGGTTACTTTGGCAGTGAAAGTAGAATTAGGCCGATTTCACTTCGTACCAACATTCGGTCGAAAAATACATCCTCCACTTACCACCCCTTCGCATAAAATCGCCTTTTTTTATGTACGTGAGATTTGGCTTCAGGCGTATGCCGAAGCTCTCTCTGGGCGAACCTTTTTTCTTCTTGTCCAAGTTACCGTGGCTTTAGTTAGGTTTTGCAAAAATTAAAAAACACAAGGATTCGGGTTAAAAATTCGATCAAATTTGAAGGCTGTTTTGCTGCTCCTTTTAAATCCGCCATCACAGCTTGTACTAAACGTCCGTGTGTCTTTGTAAAGCGCATTCGTTTCGGCTCGTTGAACACAAAAGTCAAGTTTGAGGGTAGAGAAGAAAATATACACCAATATTACAACTAAGCGATTCATCCGCTCAAACGTCAAAACTCAAGTTCTTATGAAGCTTTCATCTCATTTCGAAAAAAAATGACAGAGGAGTAGCCAGTGCAAGGGGGTGTGCAAAAAAGCCAGACAAAACGCTACCTCACGGTTGGCTCATTACCTGTCAGCTGAAAGCCTTTCCTACGTGCACATCTGTCGGCTCAAATTTACTCAGCGAAGACGAAGGAAATGCGCCACGGGCATGGTAGATATCGGCCAGTGATAAGGTGTAAATAAAAGATTACCACACGTAATCACTACATTTTTCTATTCACTCTCACTGGCATTAAAAGAGCCTTTTGAACCGGACGCAATAAGTTACGAATGTTTGCTCAAGTACGCATATCAAGCCAGCACTTTGGCCAGGGATAAAACACCTGTAGCTGCATCAAAATTAATCAATAGAAGATCAAAAAATTTAAACGAAAATCAGCTCCGCTTCTTGGTGAAATTTGCAAAAACAAGTTTTTTGTAAAACATGCAGGTGGGGCTGTGCTTCATTAATTTTCGCATCGTTATTTTCCTACCGAACAGGGCAATCACTTTTGCACCATCATCCTGGTGAAGTGTTTGCGGTTCGATCGATTAGAGCAGGAATGTGAAATGGCAGCAGTGGCGGGGACTTGCCAAGTGTGCACAATTACTGGCAAACAACTCGGGCGTTAGCTTTTCCGAGCAATTTTTTTCAGAAACCAAGATATGTCTAGATAAATGCTGCCAGCCTGGAAAAATCCCTGAGACCTATTTAGAATCCATTTGTAGGTCCCGTTTGATGGTCCCCTAATCGTTGTTTCGAAATTTGTGCAAATTTCTGATGGCCAAAACGAATTTTTCGTGGTCCATCCAATCGAAGACATCGTTTGGGAGACAATCTGATCTGTTTCACCAACAAATCTCAATCAGGCAAACACACGCAATACTGGTCTCTTCACTTTCCGACTTGTCGGATTTAAAACTTTTATCCATCACCACATTGTTTATTTGCCAAATTTAACCCAAATACTAGCAATTAAACAGACTGAAATCAAAAAGTCACAGATTTGCCAATAACCAATCACCGCTTAAGCATGCGCCAGCCAATTGGCCCACTGGTGGCCGCCTACCAATGAGAAATGTCCTAGTGTGACCTGACTGTGGATACGGTTACTGTACCATATTCTTAGCATGCTTTTGAAGTGATGGCGGCGTCGCCTACTCTCATTTTTCTGTCGCTATTATTTGCTCTTGCTAATGGGATCCCTGATCCACAGCAGGATGGCGGATCTGCATCGGCCGGCTCGGACTCCTTCAGTCTACTCGCCGTCAACCCCCTGCTACCCCCTGCCAGACTCCAAGTCTACAGGGGACAGTGGACGCCCCTTTTGCGACGGCACTTGCCGATTACAAAACGAGTTCTAAGGGGTGGGCGACACGTCTGCAGAATTGAGATGGAGGAGTTAGCTCCAATTTTCTCCGTCGCAGGTCACCTGGAGCCAAAGGTGTGTGACTTACCCTTTTTCCTTCTTGCAAAGGGAACTGCACTTCTTTTTCACGGGATTTGGCTTAAGGATATAGTTAACATATCCTTACGTCGAACCTTACAATCGTCTCACTCACTCACCATTCTAGTACTAATCAGTAACGGATTTTTCATATGATTTTCGCACTTATTTTATCGCGTTAGCTTAAGGCACAATTAAAGTTCGTATTACTCTAATGTTCTCGTCTTGCTCCATTTACCAGAAACTTTCAGTCTTAGTTGTTGAGGTGCGTTATAATGTCGAGCGACGACACTAACCACCATGGTTCGTCCAAATTACTAGATTTATTGTCAAGTTGCGTGATGAGGCCAATTTCTCCACAGATAAAATCAGTTTCGTCCACATGGACCGCATGACAGCTATTATTTAGGAAAAAGAGGGCACTGTTACATTTTAAAAATAGTTTAACCAGTTGAGTCATTAATCCCCGAGTTACTAAAGTCGCATCTTAATTGCCTTAATTCGATGGTTGGTAAATATTTACTGCTTCTATATGTTCGAAGGAATTCAGATATGAATGCATTTGTTGGATGATTACCTAAGGGCAGATGATCTCATCTGACTGTTTTCACGCTTCTTTTAATAGCTCCTTTGTTAACTGACAATTTTCTAAATAGTCCGCTGGTCAAGGCGACCTTCAAAAAGAAGGGTTAAAACATAAAATGAAAAAGTAGAACTTGCATTTTTGTCATGTCATAATTTGTGAGTTTTAAAAGAGGGTGAGATTTTGAATTACAACAAGCAATGTTTAAGACTTTTATTTGGTTTAAGTAGTTTAGCCGGTTTAAAATTGGCGACTATAGTCCAGGCCACCAACTTTTCGTCGTTTAAAGCACCTTGGAAACACTTATGGATTCTTCACAATTCGGCAGAGAAAACTTCGCAGTGTTTCTGCGGCCGATTATACTCTTGCTCGCCAAAAAAACTAACCTGACGACAAAAAAAGGCTTATGTGTTAAGCAGAACTCTGGCATGAATGACAGAGTTAGTTCTTTGCCAGAAACGCAGCTGGTTTGTTTTCAGTCACAAACATAGTATCTTCTTCTGACTGATTATTCTTGCATAAATTCTACCATGTTCATGCGTCTGCTCACGGATACTTGCGCAAATTATCATAGCTTATCTTTTAGTAAACTTGGTAAATGTTGAAACACTAAAACAATCAGCCATGTAAGTAGTAAAAAAAGACGTATCTATTGGAGTACGTATCACTCTAAAGATTATTTTGCAGATCTAATTAAAAAAAACTGACTTAGGTTATAACCCGATATTGGCCTTTTTAGTACTTGATCTTAGTTCCCATATATCTTGAGCTAGAAATTTTACTGTTTTTTCATTGGTCGGAAATTTATCATGGATGTGAAATTCTTCCCTTACTCGCTATTCATACGGAAGATAATCTAAGCCAATTCCTCAACTCCATGTAATGTGAGAGCTTGAATTCCCAGTTAAATGGTTCAAAAATCAAAAGACTGCCATGTTTCAATCAATATTTTAATTAAACTCATTTGATCTAGAATTGTTTATAAAAGATCTTAACTCTTCTACTTGTATTTTTGTAAGTTTTCTTACAGCTGCAAACATTGTTTAATGCTGGTGATCCTCCTTCCTCCATCTTTCACAGATTTACCTGGAGGAATTAAGCCGACGCTTACATCAGGTTCCTTAAGCATGTTCATATTATGTTTCGAGGGTAAGGATGATGTATACCCGGGTCAAATGAATTCGCAGTCCGTATAGCGTCATTTAGGTGAGAAGTTCGGTGCATTTCTAGCTCTCCAGTTTGATTGGTCAGTTTTGCCTAGTGGTTCTGTTAGAACGCCGCGCCTAGTTTTACTTCCTAGCCGAACCACACTGTGGTCTCGTAACAGCTGTTTCGACCAGTCAGGTCCTGTCGACTTGCCCGCTCCCTATCCCCCCTCCCACTGTCATCGCGACTCCAGTAGTGGTCATGGCCGGTGGTAACACGCACATGGCAGGCACACCTGACTCCTACGTGCCTGCCGGTGGAACCTGGCGGGCTTAAACAGTCCCCCGAATCCCACCCACACCAGGTGAAGACGAGCGGTCGATGACGAATTCACTGCTTATTCGGCAGCAGGTCTGGTAATGTGATGCAAGGACTACGAAACGATTGTGCGAAGACGTCCTCTTTCTGCAGCTGAGTGCATATCTAGTAATTCCAACAAACCATGTTGTGCTGATGACGTCTTCTTTCTTTAAAAAAGAGGAAGTCATCGCATCCTACTGATTATTCGAGTTGACATTCACTATTCAACCACAGAAACCCAAGGATGTCTTATATAGGAAATTAGACCGCCTCCAGCAGAAACTTTCTCTGAGGCTTCCAAATCGAACAACACAGAATGAGTCTTTTGGCTACTCTCATGCAACAAGCATTGATAGATCTATTTAATTTGGCTTCAAAGAGTCCAGCCTAACGAGGTTCCTTTGCGCCATACTTTACGGTGATTGGCTTTGAGGGTCATTACTGGGATCCTTTAGTTAGACTACGAAATGTGGCCCTGAACTCACGGGTTCCCATTTGACAGTGTTGATAACTGCCCCGCATAGGCAAAACACCGATTTTCTAATCAACTGGCTCCACAGTCTTAACGCATTGGGAACACAAGCTGCAAAACTGATTCCTACTTTAGAGGATAGGTGCTAGAGACAATTGGATCCGAATATATTTCCTCAAAGGCAATCTCATGCATCTCAATGAACATCTAAACAGTTGGGTTCGTTTTTAAGTGTCTACAAAATTGACAGAACAGTTACGTCACATCCTCCAGACGCCTACTGCGATATCCACCTGCGCGGCATTCAAAATTCTTGAAATAAAGCATAGACACTTTCAAGATAACGTTTTTCACTTCACCTTTCATTAAATGCTGTCAAACGAGGACTGGCAACACCAGTCACTCACGGATTGTGCCTCCAGTCGGATCAGTACGGAAGAGGATTAATATTTTTCTTCTAAATGTTTCCCTGCAGCAACGTGTTTCACGTAATTTTAGGTCGGACGTGTTAACGCAATTATGATGCTTTTGTAAATCATCCTTTATACTAAAGTTTTCTATTTAAAACTGATATTGTGGTGAAAACTTGAGCACTACCGTGTAAAAAAAGGCATGCACGCATTGATCCGATCTTGTTTTGCCTGACAGTGCGCGCGTGTTCGAATATCCGGTGATTCAGATTAACGTGGTAGCCTTGATGGATCATGAAATGATCAGTGTAGCGTGATTTTGTGCCCATAAAGTTGTCTGTGAAGATTCTCTTATCTGAAACTGTAAGGGTCATGATTTGTACCAGTCATGTAGGCACGTTTGGCAACATACATTGCCAGGTAGCAAGGCTTACCCAACCCCTAATGTCTTGCAACGAATTCTGCTGGATTCGATAACGTCTTACCCAAATCCTCAAATATAGGACAAGTTTGGGTTGTTGCCAAACTTACCAAACGTTACGAGGCCAACAGCTGAGCGATATCCGGATGGATTTATTTTAAAAAGGCAAAAAATTAACTTATTGCGGCTTAGTCATTTGCAGAAAAAGGTATTGTTATATGGCACGCGATTATTTGTTCTCATTAATTTTGTTGCAACACAACGAAGCCATGATGCAACTATTCACGCCAACTAGGTACAAGTTTGATTGATCTAAAGTAGCGCACCAATTATGGCTAACAGTTTACTCCAACGAAACTTACTACACACCGTCGAGGTTGATAATGTGGTGATTTAACACCTCGCCTAGTGTGTGCTGGATAACTTTTCAAAGAATTCAATTAAATTTCAATCATAACGGGCATCATTTGCATTGGGATAAATTGATTTTAAGGTCAAACGATACTAATATATTATGTGGTAATTGGCAAATTGGCTCAAAATCATGAAAATGCGTATTACTTTATAGACCTAATTTGTGTGAGCTTCAATGTGAACAGATTTACATGTTTAGTTTACGTTCACGATGCAATTTAGCTCTTCATCCACAAATACCATGGTGCAATCGACACTCTTCTGTGGTTACTTTGAAATATTGAAATCACGAATAAGTCGATGTATTTTGAGGTATGCACATGTGCACCTCGTGCCTGTGCGTGTGGTCTCCAGTTCCTTCAATTAATCAAAACAATGAGTCGCAAGGGCGGACACAAACAAACCAGTGATTTCGATTAGCAGAGCGATTCCATAACGAGGTATCTTAGTTCTGCTACTTATTCAGCCAACAGTAGAACACGTCCAGTATCTGACCTTCCTACGAGGTATTATCATGACCGAAAGGAGTGTGATTGTTCACTTTAAATGATAATTAATAAATATGAAACAATGAGCTGACGATATGTCATTCTCTGGTTATTTTCACAACTAAAGTCCATTCGTGTTTCCCGTGGGAAACTGATAAACGCACTTCACAATTTTTTTGTAGAAATTCGACTGCTCCTTCCAGGATGGGGATGTTCGCTATTACCACGAGGGGAACCCTCTTCTTAATGTGGACACCGTCAGGGTGACAATTTTCTTCTTCCGCAACAACTACTCCATCATCCAGACTGCCGATATTCCCGTTGACATACTTGATCACCCGAAATCCATGGAGATATCTGGCAGACAGGACCAGCGTCCAAGGATACGCGGCTCACTGGAGCTTGACGTAAAAAACATTAAAGCAGGCAGTCAGGCGATTAGTCCTTCTGTTGTAAAAATTGAGTGAGTGTCTGATTTAGGACACGCATGCTCTATCGAATATTTCTAGACAATCAGTGATACTCCGAACTGGCCTGTGGATCATTAGGCCTTGCCACTAGCCCGATGTGCTGTATATATAACCTGATTACTTAACTACATAAACGTTGAGTGGACATTTCAGACTGCAGCCTGGAGTTTGCAGTGAAACCCAATTATTTTAATAGTCGAGAAACTAGAGCGAATTTACCCAGAGTCAGTAATCTCTGCTGCCCAATTCGTTAGTTAAACTATCTGCAAGTTTAATTGCAAAGATGTCGAGACAAGGAGGTTGGTATCGGTTGGCAAAACCTAATCACTACGTTGTTAGTGTAACATGAATTAACTATTTCAACTTAAAATTGACGCTAAATAGCTTGTTTTTAACCCTTGCAAAGCGAACAACACCGCATGTTAGTAGCCAGCGGATGTCTTTAAGCGCCGCGGTTTGTGTAAAAACGAAACTTCAGACATGAATTCGGCTACCTTAGCCTGCAGCACTAACTTCCGACCTTGTAAAAATCTCATGTTGCTTGAGACAGGCGCGCAGTAATTGAAACTTGTGCATAAAACTAGTGACACCTAAGCAGACTGACTTCTGAATTTGTTTGCGCGAACATTTACCGTTGGATAATTGCGTTTCTTGCCGTCTTCCATCCGATATGTCTGTACTGTAAAATGAGGGGCCAAAATGTGTGAATTTTAAATTAGTTTGTTGTTGAAAGACAGCAACTACTCTGGGCAAACTTCTTGTCACCATGTCCGTGGATAAGGCCAACTGATTTTAACCCATTAAATGTCAAACCGAAGTCAAAGCAGTCGCGTTTTACCCAAATCGTCCCAGATCCCAGATGAGTAAACTTTAGTTCTGATTAGATACTTTTTGAAGGATCAAATCATCAGTGCATCCTAATCACAGCAGGACTTCCTAACAGGTTAGATTCCTGTGTTAAGTTTGCAACACGCTCGAATATCATTCTTGGTTTTTCTACCATGAAGAAAAATAACTACATGTTGACGTAAAAGTTACAAAGTGTTTTTGCAATTGAATTGCAGACTAAGCAAATTTGGTCATATTTGGAGGAGCATTGCCTACTCCCACTTAGATGAATAGCATAAAGCCGGAATACTACCGCTACATTGGGATCCCCAGCTTTTATGTTAAATAGAGTTGTTAACCAAAATGTTTTCCATTTCTATTCTAAGGGTTTCAGAGTTCAATGGGAAACAAACCCCCTAAAGCCATCTGTTTTCTAGTTAAGAATTCATTTTAAGATCAACTAAAACCATATTTTAAGTTACGGAAAAAGAAATTGTTTGAGGTGCAGTGAACGATGCCACAGCATAAACCAGTCAGAGGTTTAAATAAAACCCAATTTCGCAGACTCCCCACACAAACAGTTTACACTTGTCAGGCTTTTAAATCAGTTCACGTCACAAATCCTTCTGATCGGTCTCTAAATTTTTTTGTTTCGAATTGTCTAATCCCGTGAAGTCCCCCAAAACCTCGTTTTTTCTCGCCAAGTTTGCACTTTCATTGACTGCCATCGTGTACTTAGTATCTGAGTCGAGTCTGTTTCTGTTATCAGACTTCACGTCGACAGCCAAAGCTGTATTCACGTTTCTTCCTATTCACCACAGAGATATAAATTTTACTTGCATTCTGAATACATATCTAGATTGATACTTAAGAGTTACCAACAAACTATAGAGCTCCAAGTCTTCTCCACGTGTCACCAAGTGTAAACCATTTTTTGTGGCCTATTTAAAAGGGATGAATAAAGTGGCGTGGAAATGGCTGCTGGTGGAAGTAGTGAAATCAATTTATTCCGCTGAATCTGGCTTCTTTCAATGACGGAGGTCTAATTACCTCCTGAATTAATGTTAAAGTATTTTGTCTTACAACCAAATTAGGTCTTAAGGTAAATCACCTACGCCATGAATTAAAACCTTTCGTCCTTCACTGATATTTTCCGCCAGCAAATCCTCTAACTCTTGAAACGCATGCTAATTTCAATTGAGTTATGGACCCAGCATATGATATACGTCAAACCTGCCTCGTCATGACACTCGATCGTGTCACTTACGAATCAGCTTAGACTAGCCGTTGTCATTATAATTATTACCGAGAGTGTTCGTGCGATTTGGTTCCTGACAAATGGTGAAGCTTTATTTCATTCAACCACCAGCTACAAACCAGAAGAGGAGGAGTGCTACCTCTCATTCACGCGTCCAGACCTGCAGCCAGCAGGTCGCCAGCAAAACGAGCAAAGCCGCCTCGAGTTGCAGACGGGGCGTCCCGTCGTGACACCCTGGTGGGAGTCGAACGCGGGCCTGTGGGCGCCGCGCCTCGGCCGGCCCTTGGCAAGCGGACCCGCCGTTGGGGGCGGCCGACGGTGGCCGCTGTTCGGCCAGATCGTTGCGGCTTTCAATCGCACCCCAGTGGACCACTTCGAGCACGAATGCCACGAGGCCTTGCTCCAAGGCTACAGGTATGATTAGACACTTTATCCTTGTTGTGAATCGTGTTTATTCACACCCCTTAATCCGGTCGCTCCACCCTCCGACACAAGGTTCCATTTTTCGTAGCATGTCACCAGCCGCCCAGATCCTCAACTCCCCCCTCATTCGTATGATTATTTATCTTGGATTATCCTCACACCCAGGTCTCGATGTTAGCGCATCTATGACTCACACATTCGAGGTATAAATACACACGCGCAAACCCCACACACGACACGACATCAACGTGGTTGAGCTCTGAAGTAAACGGTTGTGTCCACGTTCTCTCCAATCGTTTTCTTCATCGCTGGTATTATGCAAGCGCAATCAGACCAGGGTTAATTCAGTGGCCCCGGCGTAGTTCAGGACCACATGCTGGGGCCCACAACATCCTATTCCTCATTTTAAAAAAATGATAGCTAAAGTTCGGGAAGTTCTACAGTGCATGTTACGTTTAGCAAAATTAAAAGAATGTGGGATGGGAGAAAAACCCAGAAGCCAACTTAAAGGCATCCGGAAACGATCAAGAAAACTTGTGCCTAAGTGGAAAAATAATATGAAAATATCAGTTGTGGCAATTGGCTTCAAGTTCCGGTTACCAATTCCCATTAATTCATGCATTCCGTGGATTGAATTCCACTCAGCACAGATAATTAGTGTGTTGCTACTGCCATTCCTTCGCAAGCCCATTCCTTTCGATAATGAAGTTCATTTTTCTCCTATGTGCATTTAAAAAGGTCACACTCTGTCGTAGCCCCATTGATCTAACGTTTTTCTCCACATTAAGCCTTCCTTGTGACTTGGAATTTGCCATATCATTGCGCAATCGTGTTTGCAAGTAATACTCTAGTAAGGTGAGAATTTAATTTCGAGACCGGCAAGAAGGCGGTGTGAAATATATATAGGCACGAGCCAAAAGGGTTCATTTTTCGTCATTTTTCTGCTTTTTTGCGTTTTATAAATCCGCACGGATTTATATCTTTTGCTCACATTCGTGCGAAAGCAGTTTATTTAACATGTACTTCGGAACTTTTGAAGGGAATTCGTAAGCTGATACTCCCAACGCTTGTGGCTTCAGCCAGTCTCTGCAGTCCGATCTGTCAACGGTTTTGCTCAAATTGTTTTATCCATAATCATGCGAAAGCCATGAACTTGCAATAAAACAGCAACGTGCCTGCCACCCCCACGAAAATGCTTCAGGTTAAATTAATCACGGAAAATACCTCCGAGTTACCCTACTGAGTTTGTTTCAGTGGTTGGATTGCTTCATCTTAGCGATCACATCCTGTTTGCCACTCAGACAAGGCTCCAGTAAAAAAGGCGTTAGCGGGTGTCGCGAAGGAGGCTAATAAATAAAAAAAATCGATGTAAATTGTTATTATAAACTAAATGCAAGTCCGGCTTTTGTGAATTATAGTCGATATGCTACGAATTGATGTATAAGGAGATGCTTGGGAACCTGCATGTGCCTTACGTTCATCGAATTAATCGCCATTCGTGTTGGCTCTGTTTCAGCACTTGAAGTAATCCTTATTTACATTATACGATTTTCAGGTTAGTGATGGGTGATCGTATTTGGCGGGATCGGTGTGTATTTATCACAATAAGACTGGAATCTTCCGCTATCGCCTTAGTAGAAGGCTTCCGTATGTAATGAGTTGGAATAATTTTTTTCGAATTCCAAGTCCACCAGGGCATAATTAATGAGTTGATTTTAAATACCGTACAGTTTGCGGCCTTAGGTCTTTCTTGGCTTAAGCTGACGCTGCGTTAGGCTAGCACAGCCCTCAACATCGGTGTATACTTTTCTATTTGACTTAAAGTGTTACTTGCTCACTTAAACCCCTTTAGGTACCTGCATCGGAAGCCCAACAGTCCTGGCATAGATTACGTGCCACTCCAGGTGACGATTTGGAAGAAACTCCCGGACGGTGATCGGGAATTCGTGACGAGGGAAGCGAGGTACCTTCGCGTTAACATCGTCGGAGCTCGCCCACCGGAGCCCCCCGTGATTCGAATCTTCCGGCAAGTAAGTTTTTTGGATGGCGGTGCCATCACACCTCTAATACTCTGTTCAGAATTGTGACATGCTGCCGTTGTTATTCCTTTGTGGTGACTGGTGAACAGATAAATCAGTGAACTATTATACTTGTAAGCGTCTTCACATTGAGCACAGTGAGAATTAAATTTTTTGCACAATCCAGCATTGCGATTAATCAGTCTCTTATAGTTAATAGGTTCTCATTTTGGAAAATTCAGCCTAACAAGGTTTCGAAATCAATAACCTGCACTATTAAGAAGTTCCACAAAGGCATACACCGATGGCAGTCTTGGTGTGGTTGGTTTGAGTGGATGCACTAGGACATCCGGCCCGAAGTTCTACAGTCTTAACCACACCCTCTGGTAATGGGTCATCTGGCGTTGTCAATGGGGTATTACTTGTGAGTTCCAAATAAGATCATCGATAGCGCAATTTTATTTGCGTCAAATCAAGAACTTTGCGACCCCAGGAATGAACATACCTCTCTCAGATGTCAGTTTCCGCAGTCACCTCATTTTACTCAAAATTCTTTTAAACAGTCACTACTGGACAAGCTGTTACGTTTGCCCGTAACAATAGAGAATACCACTCAAATAACGGTACCAGATCCCTTGCTGAAAGCTAGAACCGACCT
>UXSR01005731.1:9167-34344 GCA_900604375.1 Mesocestoides corti
AAACGAGGAGTGACTCAAAAATCGCGCTCTTTAAGTTGACCAATGACAGGCCGCGTCCATGGGTCACAAAACACGGCATCACGGTGGAATCCAGAATTTCTGAAATAATTTAAATGCAGTGCTGATTTTGTCCTTAGAGAAGAATTTAGAGTGATCTGCCTTCTTTTCTTGTAAGAAGCAACCTTCACTCAATCACCTAATCTCAGGTCTGAGATTAGGCATTTTAGCTTGTCCTGAGTGGAATTAATTTGTCATTCAAACACGGCAATCACCGCGACAGTCCACAAGAAGCGAAAGAATCGCTAAACGGGAGACCAACACTGTCATGTCTTTCCGTTATACGTTTTAATCGCGAAATCCTTCCCACACAAGACCAAAATGCAGCTCAAACTAGCCCAAATGCTCAATTATTGCATTATTAAGTGCAACAAAACCCGTCCAGTCCCATATTTTTGGCGAAGAAAGGTGAACGAATGTACTTGGCACGTGGCGAAATCCGTACTTTTTGGCGAAACGCCATCCAGGGGTCATCCAGGATTAAACCTTGATCCGCCACATGTCAGAGTGTGTCCACTTAGCGGTGACACGAACTAAGAATCCGGTGAAGGTGGCTTGACAGTTGAATTCATGTGGACAACTTCAAGGTCACTTGTCGACCCACAACTGATCGCCATTTGGTTACGAAAGCAGCCGGTCATCCGAATTGGCACACACGACACGTCCTTGGTTAGCTCCGATTCCCTGGCCACCGTCTAGTTAACTGTAAATAACACAAACGCAAGCCCACATGACATAACATTGAACCTTATTCACTCAGAACTAATTTGTTTTCGTGCAATTATGGCGCATTTCCATAGAGTTTAAGAGAACTCTAATTCAAATGCATTCAAAATGTTAGAAACTCTAAGCAAAATGGCTGAATAAAGTGAGCTGGCTTATTGGCCAATCATTGACCTCGCACAGGATGCCGCCATGTACAATTATGATTGGTAAATACCCGTTACACCTTGCGGTTTCGCATTTGGTTACATCGATTACTCAATTAGTCATGGAGCACTCACTTAAAAAAACTTAAAAAATTGGTAAACCCAAGGACTGGTTAAAGCGCAATACTATTGGTGAACTGACTCGAACACGTGAATGCTGATTGGCTGAAATTTCAAACTGGCACAAAGCAGAAAGTGAGTCGGTATTGATTAAAATTGCCACAAAAATGAACTTGCTATCACAACGGGACATCTACGGTTCGATTAGGTATGAAGTTTTCCTGAAATGGGCACCTTTTGGAGCAAAGGAGCGTTGGGTTTCAAGGTCACTCTGCCTCTTGGTATATCAGTGAACAGAGATATAAGGAATTTTGAAAAGATGAGTATTTACAAGCATTGGATGAAACGCGATGGGTCTAAAGCGTTTTTCAACGATCAGCGACCTAGAACTTAAAATTTGTTTCGGTAGGAACCCTCCGAGGCCTTGGTTTGACCATTTGTTTTAACTCACTTGCAAGCTTGTTGGTTTTGTCAAATTGACAAAAAACGATTTGCATTATCAATCAAAGCCAATCAGTCTGCAGCTGTGGGCGTATCTTTTGTAATTTGCCGGTCAAATGCCGATTTTTGGCCGGGCATAAATTACTGCGCGTCCTATTTTTTTTTAAATTGCGCAGAAACGACACCATAATGCGAGCATATTTGAATATAAGTCAACCTACACAAGTTTGATAAATCGAACCTTTGGCGATAAGAAATTTAAACAAAAATTGATTGGTCGACCTTCAGAATCTACGCATTACATGCCTTAATCGTGAGTTCGGTGAAAATCAATATTGTGCACGATTAAATATCAATTTTATGATTAAATCTTTCTTGTCCAAAGAAACTAACGAACGTCGACTGCCATTTCAATCAGATATTTGTTGAAGTTGCCATGTACAGCGTTGATTCGAATGTCTTGCCAGCGTGTTTTAATTTACAAGTTACAAGGCGCGCGAATTAAAAGGCTTGAAAGAACCTTTGAAATTTTAATAACAGGGACGCGAAACATTTCCGAAGTGTCATCAAAGTTAATCTGATTTGAACGCAGTTCTCTACAGCAAACTTTGAATGAAAACGTACAGTGTAAACGATTTGTGCAATATGGCAGCGATCGCTCTCTCCATCTACAAAAATTTGATTGCCAATCAATTGGAAATCGATTTGTCAAAAAGCAAACCGTCGATCTATCTACCAGATGTGAGCAGGCATTGCCTTCAAATTGTCAAAATCCTAAAGAGGCCATGAAAAAAAACCTTTTGTTGTTTTATGGCCGACGTCGACAGCAGACGCGACACGGTTAGTGGTGCTGTCATGTGTCTGACAGCAGTTCGACGTGCGTTCATTGGCAGATGACACTCAAATGGAAAAGCTGAATTTTCCCGTCAGCATCGAAACAGACTGACAGGAAAAGATGGTTTATTTCCATTTTTTAGAACTTTTTTCATGATTTCGTTAAACCTGCTTTGTCCAACTTTGATTTAAAACAAAGTTACCGGTAGTTATGCCAATCCTGCTTGTTTAAGTGCGTAAGTGAGATCAAGGTCAAGCCGGATTCAAAAGGCGGTGAATTCGTTCTGCAAGGTCATCGAGTAGCCACAATACAAAGAAGCGTCAATGCGTTTGAAAAATTTGGAAATTGGAGTTGTGTGAATAAACGCTGATCTCTCGAAGACATATTAATTCGTAAAAAAATCGCAACGAGGTGCTTGTCAGGTCTACGGTCCACTAGTTTGCTGATTTTGCATTCTTTTCAACCCTTTACCTCAGAACTAGCTGCATCCTTTTTGAAAAGTAATATATGATGTTTACAAGCACTAATTACCGTCTTTGTTGTTTTATTGAATCGTTACAATGTTTCCCTGGGGAATGTCTGCATCCTTTTAAATTATAATGACCTAATTCAAACGATTAGTGACCTTGAAACTGTCTGAAGGAGTTTAAAAGAATGCAAATTATCCAGACACGCTTGATCTCAACCCGAAATCAAATTAACCACAAGCGAATTAGATCAATGTTCAATCAGAATTAACTAATATTGGTAAAATAACATGCATCGTGCTTCTGTTTTATTAAAGCATGAAAAACCGGCCCTTGAATTTTGAGTACACTGACCTTGAAAGCAGTTGGTGGAGAGTGAGTTTTCATTGGCTGGCTACGTGCAGTCAATTAGTCCGGGAGTAAATTAGTTGCACAAAACAACAGTCAAACAGGCTTATTGCAGCAGGGCGAAAACCCCTCTTAATGGGGAGCCACAAAAGTCATTCTTTCACGACTGTTTTCATAGACTTTCCAGTGGTTTTTTGATAGGCACGCCACCGACAACTGTTAGTGTCTTGTCTCGAATGTTGTAGGCACATGGTTTTTGTGTTGAAGTCTTGTCTTCACTGGGCAACACGCTTGTGTGCGTTTAAAATAACAATAATCTTGTTTTTGAAAACAAAAAAAACGTTCGTTTGCAGATTTTATTAAGCATAAATGGTTAGTGTAGTGCCCCGGATTGCAATAGCAACGTATCTGCAATAAACCATTAGTGGTCAAATCGAACTCAACATTTCCTTGGAGCAAAACACAAAGTTTGTTTTAATTACTGGATGCCTGGATGATATCAAGGTTGTCAGGGCACATTAATCTCATTGGTCACTATTTGGTGCCCTAGAATTCGATTGGTTGCTTGATATGCTTTGAGTCTGGCTTGCCGAAAAAACACAATTACCAGTGACAGAAAAAAATAATGATTCACCCCAGCACTAAATATATTTTGCCGAACTAGTGCTTATTTTGCTAGCCACGTCTTAAAGTACTCCGCATTTATTTGCACACACTGGGTCCTGTTTTTGATAGAAGGATGTGTGTGTGTGTGTGATTAATGAGGCTGTTTACAAGGCGCAACAATGAGAGTTTCTTGGCTAAAAATATCCACTAATTACTGACATTTAAAGGCTCTTTTGTGCAAAGTAATAACAGCGAATGGAATCTCCATGAAAAGCGGAAAACTAAACAATTCAGTAAAAGAAAAACCAGAAGAATTACTTCGACATATTCAAATTGAAAGGGGAATTAATTTATCAATTTTCTAAAGAAAAATATGCTTAGAAAAACGATTTCCGATATCTCGGTTATTGACAATTGCATTTAAATGCATTTCACAATTTTGGCTACTGCACGAGCATAAATCGATAATCGGCATTTTAGTCGATTGCTATTGGTTAGCCTGATTTTTGGGGCTTTGGTAAGTCTGATATCAGTTTTTTGCGCGTGCTGGGATGTGCGCGCGGCACACAAACTTGGTGGGCAAATTGGGGCAAATTTCTCTACTATTTTTAGCTACGCCAACACGGCAGGGACGTCCTTTTCAAAATTATTCCCACTTCCAGATAACCTGTCGTGTGGTCGTTAACCCACAGAAACATCTAGCCCCGTGGCTGTAGAAATTTATTTTTGGCTGAAAAACAGACACTTTTGCCGCAAGCAGCTGCGGTGCCGGTTAAATGGAATTGTTTAAATATTTTGCACACATTAGCGTTGCCGCGTGATTTGAATGCAGTTGTGCGTACTGCAGCTTATTTAAACACGAAAGCTGAAATGCAAAGAGGAAGCTGCTTATGGAGAATTAAACTTTCGTAATATTAATGCGTTTACCGGCTTTGGATTTCGTCGATTTGATTGGTTGCTAAGACAATGGTAACACATTTGAAACGCAAGTTAACGGGTTTTTTCACACATCTAATTAATTGATTCATGCAAAGTTGTTTTCGTTTGACTAAACTTCAAAGGATACTTGTTACACCTTACAGTGTTTATTACGGTGGAGAACGCTATCACCCAGCATCAAATTGCTAAAATTGAAATCAAAACGAACTGTCTACTGAGCATCTAATAAGTACGGAGGACAAAATCTAGATCGTCCTATCACGGCTACTTAAAACATTCTTGCAAGTTGGTTCACTAAACGTGATTTGACCAAGTCAAAGGCCAAGTGAGTCCTTAATTTACGTCCTTCACTAGCCGGATTAGGTCACAAGATTGAATGTCAGCGTGTTTATCAAAGTTGAACATCCCTGCGTGAACATCCCGCATTGGTTCCATCCCATATTTAAAAACAGCAATCTGATTGGTTCCCACGAGACGCCGCAGAAATGCTTTTTAAAGTATTGCTGTTGATGCAAAAGGCAAACGGAACTGCCATGTGGTCCGCAGATGTTATTACTTCATGCGATCCGGACATCTACGGCAAGAAAATAATGCTTGTTGTCGAAAAGAATAAGTAGGGCAAGCGGTGATTCCCCATTCCACTGTCTTCGGTTTTCAGCCAATGAGACGCGACCTATCGATTTTTTACACTTGGCTGATCGTTGACGTCCGTTCAACCATTTCGCTACGTCCACAGATATCGTCTGTTCACTTGGAAATTCACTGACCTGCATGCAATTTTTAGCGTGCATTATGTTGCCGAACAAAATCCCACTTTTTTCATCTCTAGTTACGAATTCATCCAAAGAGGATGTTTCGAAGTTAAAATTTTGAAATCAACTGATTTCCGCTTTAACTGTCAAGAGCGAAAACATCTTGTTGCAGTTTCAACATGCACATCTTTTTAAACATAACATGACTGCAACAAGTCGTGAAAATAGACTAGTATCCTTAAGGATTAATGATTGAAACAGCGCGTTAGTAGAGAAATCGTAGGAATTAGTTTAAACAAAACGATAAAACGTATCCGAAATCCAGTACTTTGTCGATTGCGTGCTTAGTAGGAATATTTTCTGACATAACAATCATTTAACGACCGTTGTAGAGGTCGTATTTTTCACGATCTGGTCAATGTGGCTGCGTCTGCGATCAGCCATCACTACCAAACGCCATTTCGCCGCTCTGAAAGATTTAATTCCTACTAATTTCAAGTGTATTATGCCAAATATCTCTGGACATATGGTCTAAAATTGGAGCACTATTATTCTGCTTTTGAAATATCCGTGGGATCTTTTAAAAAAACATCAAAGAAACGATGAGTCTAATGACAGGGCAGACTACAAGAACGTCATTTTGGAAAAACAGCTGTCCATCAATTGTCGGTCGTACTTTAGATCTTGTAGGAATCGCAAGATGGGAGACGAACCGACATTAACCAATCAATCGTAGGAAACTAGGGTGCTTTTATTGGTCGGTTTATGGGCATCCAATCAAACATCTAGATTCTAACTCTTACACACGCACCCCATTGGCTGCCTGCTTTTCGAGCAGAATGTAAAATCGATCGACGAAACCGCGATAGACTTATGCCTGCAAAGTCAGCATGCATCGTTTGTTCGTCTCAACCTACTTCCGCCTGAAACTACCACCTGAGGTTTTCGATTCCCCTTTACCACAGAAAGAACGTTGAACTCTCCAACTGGTTCACATCGGGCGTACGGCCACACCATTGGTCATCTCAGTGGCCAATCAACGTCTGCTTCACGGGAATGTCCTGCGTACGACTACCAAGCAAGAATCTCCAAATGTCTGCTCAGAAAACACACAAAAACCCACCACACATAACTCACAAGACAAGACACCTCTATTAATTATTATTATTAGTCTACGGCCTATAATACTATATGCACAAAGGTATGCGAGGCATGAAGAGATACCGTGCGATACACGTGGGGTCGCTGTAAAGTAGCAAGTAGTATATAATTGCAATTATAACCCCGTAAACAAAAACGCGACCGATTAAAAATCACACGCGGCGTTAAAATCGTCTGTTCATGCGTGAGCCAAAATGAGAAAGTGAGTAAAGAAAAATTTAGCTGACAGCAGTCACGGCGAGTAATCAGTAAATTAACAATCGACTGTAGAGGCGCAAGAGCGTGTGCTGGAAGTAAGCTGGGACAGAGGGTGGCGTGGTGGTGGCGGTGGTGGTTGTGGATGCGAGACCTATACAGCTTCTGCGATGGCCGAAGGACGGGCAGGTGATTGTCCCAAATCGCTGAACAGGGGCGAGGGCAGCAGGGGAGTTGAGAAATGCTTTGCTGTCATCGTATTCGTGGGGAAGGGGCGTGAAATCGGAGGAGAACGGAGTCGAGGTGGGCTGTGTTCGGGAATGTGTTAGATTGAGTAGCGTCGGCCTAAAACAAAACGCACTACTCACTAAATATCAGTACGAATTGCAAATTGAACACACAAGAGCCAGAACACCCACCAATCACCAAGGGGCTAATCGGACTGGGCACAAATTACACACCAATTGCGTCACAGTCAGGCGGTACACACGGTAGCACGCGTGAAGTGCATGCAGAGGTGTGATTCACGACACAGCTGAAAACTCCGATCCACGCTGGGGCGGTTATTTGTGGCACAAGTGCGTACCGACGGATGTAAATTCGTTCAAACTAATCACACACACACGCACACACGCCAAACCACCGAACGTGGGCCTGTTGATTCAACGAAGGCGACAAATGTGAGCTTGTTTTAATTAAACATGGAGATCACCGCGGGAATTTAAAAAAAAAACAGAGATACGAGGCGATAAAGATGCCAATGTGACATGGATTGGGTAATTTCTGCCAATTGGGTTTTGGCAAATTAACCCGAACGACCTTGAAACGCGCGTCAAAAGTAGCCGCCAATCTAAGCCACAAGAGCTTGTGAAACACGTGGCGTCGATGCGTGATTAAAGACGCTGTGATGGAGCATTCTCACGCGATGTCAAAATTTTCACAGCAACATAGGAAAAGGGACTGATTTTCTGCAAACAAGTCGTGTACTGACGGCTTTCGACATTCGAAGACTACGAACACAAAGATCGATAACGTCACGGTCAAATCGAAGTCAATGGCGACTAGACAAGGCAGTGTACAATCGCCAAGCAGAACTTGCAAGGCCGACGACACTGATGGCCCACAGCATTTGAACGGCAAAAAATCCCAAAGACTTGGTGAATGATGCTAAGAGTCAAGAACACACCCCTGGTGTTCTATTCTGTGTGACCTTGGCTGAGAGTAAGAGCCAATCGTAAAAGGTCTAGGCTCCGATCGATGACGTTATAGCCAAGCCTAAGTCACGTCAAATCGAAACGCAAAACTCTGTTGACCAACTGCCAAACCAACCTTTTGGAAGCGCGAGACCGCACCAAGCGCGTCACTTCTGCTCCTTGGCCAATTGGATGAGAGGCACGAGGCTGGAGAGGGGCTTCGCCTGGGTGGTGATGAAGGGATGCTGGCAAGACAAACAAACACCAAAATGGAATGAGGGTTAGGGTTAGGTAGGGTGGAGTAGCGAAACAGCAGTAGCAGCAGCAGCAGCAGCAAGCACACAGACGTACATTCAAGAGCTCCGAGGCGGTGGCACGCTTGTCCACCGACTCCTCCAGACACCGGTCGAGGAAGTCGAGGAAGGTCGCGGAGAGACGCGCTCTCTCCTTGATCTCCGGCTTGCCGATCGTCGCGATCAGGTACAGTGCCTACATGGGAGGGGAAGGGAGGGAACGCACAACGCATGACTCATCAACGTGGTTAGGTGTGAGCTGGGTGAAGTGGTGTGGGAGGCCCGGAAACTTACACGAAGGGGGTTCTCGGTGAGGTAGGGTGGCTCGCCGTCGACCATCTCGATGGCCAGGATTCCGAGCGACCAGATGTCGACCTTGTAGCCGTACTGACGACGCGTGACCACCTCCGGCGCCATCCAGTAGGGCGTGCCGACCATGGTGGAGCGCTTGGTGCGCTCGTTGGAGAGCTGCGCGCAGAAACCGAAGTCAGTCAGCTTCACCGAGCCGTCCATGCCGAGGAGGATGTTGTCGGACTTGATGTCGCGGTGGATGACGTTGTTCGAATGCAGGAACTCCAGTGCGCGGAGGATCTACAAGCACAACGTGGCCCAGTTGAAGCGCAGACGCGGTGCGTCGATTGGCAACGCTAACCACCGCCAGACCTACCTCTCTACACACCGCCGCGATGTGACCTTCTTCCATGCAGGTCTCCGTGACGACGTCGGTGAGGGATCCACCGTCGAGGTACTCCATCACGACCCACAACTCCTCGCCGGCCGACGGCGCATTACTGTGGAGACTGGGCGGCGGCGGGGTCTTGACGGCCGATGGGGAGGTGGGGGAGGCGGGTGCGACGAGGTAGGCGTCGAGGAAGTTGACGATGTTGGGCTGACGGTTGGCCCGCATCACAAGGATCTCGTTGATGATGAGCTCTTTCTTGGGCTGCTGCGAAATGTTCATCTTCTTGATGGCGACCAACTTGTTCGTCGCGATCTCGTAGCCACTGCACACCACACCCGAGGCGCTGTTTGAAAACGAATACAAGACTAGAGCGAGCTTGTCGCCGTACGCGGAACACATGACGCGGTTAAAAAAAGGCTCCACTCACCCCTGACCAATCTTCTCAACCACGCAGTACTTGTCCGTAGGCGAGCCGGCACTGACGACGGCTCGCAGCTTCTCGTAGACTTGCAGATCGGTGAGGCGGTGGTGGTGGTTGTTGGTGCGACGCCGTGGCGCGGCGTGCTGGTGGTGGTTGGATTTTGGCGAGTTGGGGAAGTGGTGGAGGGGGGCGGTTCCAGTGGCCGGCTGGAAGGTCGCGTTGGTCGGTGGGATGGCGGGAAAGGCCGCGGTTTTGGACGCTGGTGACGCCTTCGCGCTCGACGCCGGCTTCACTGTGGAAGTGTCGTTTTCGGCTACACAAGGCACAGACGAAATACAGTTAGGGGAGTTTAGGGCAGAACCAGGCGACGACTTGAAGTCGTTGAGAGCACACTTAGTCAGGAGCAGAACAGCGCCGGCACCACAATTTGCCGATGGTTCAGTCGTTGCCAAGGTATATGTTCAAAAGGTGCAGGTTAATCTTGTCATCGCTGTTTCACAAGACACGTGGAGCACGTGTTTAGCTGGTGCGCGCGTGAGTGCGTGACTGATATCCTGCAACGAGACACGCTTTGAAGCGTGCCATTTTGGTGAACAAGCGTCACACGTTAGGGATAGCCTTGGTTACAGCACCTCTTGTTTGTGTGGATACAGGTGTCCGCTGGCAGCCTGCGGACGCCAAATTAGGGCCTGCTTCCATGCACTTTTGAAGGGGAATGCGGACGCCACGTGTAGCGCTACACGTTGACTCCGCACAAACTGTCATAGACATTGTCGGATCACAGCCATAGAGAACTTACGAATTGGGTGTTTCTTCGAGTGGCCATTGGTTAGGGTGCCGCCGTTCTCGTGAGCAGGGCCTCCTCTGGTGTCTGGTTGTGGTGGTGGCGGGGGCGGAGGAGGGGGCAGGAGGGTCGCCGTGGCATCCTGAAATGAGAGAAGCACAGCTGCGGCAAAACTGTGTTACGCGGACGCAAACACCACTGCCACGCGCCACCTACACCGATGACTCACTCGCAAAGTGCGACCGTGCAACCAAAGCAGCGCGCGCGCGCACGCACGCACGCACGCGGTGCGGCCCTGTCACCAGACGGGGGGCGTACACGTTTAGGGTCGATAGACAGGGCAGGAAAAAGACCCTTCTAGCGGTGGAAGAGTGAGTGCGCGTGCGCACGGGCGCGCATTCCAATTGCCTATTCCAGGGTGTTAGTCATTCCGGTCAGGCATTTTACAAAGAGGAAAAGGGGGGTGGGGTGGGGGGCGCACAGGAGTCACGCCTGTTCACGTCCCCCGCCACCTAATCCCCATCAAAAACATCACAGACGATACTGGGACGTTATCAGGGCACAGACAACAAGCACTGCTGCCAAAAACACACGCTCAGAGAACCAGTTTGAGTAACTGTGACCTCTCTGTTGAGGTGGATCAAAATGCTTAGTGGAATTACGAAAAGAGCCTCGATTCGACTGCCTCGAAGCACAAACAAATGGCAATTAGTCTAGATGATTCCAGTCAAGCGCAACTCAGCTAAAACGTGTGTGTGTGTGTGCGAGCCTTTATTGTTTGGATGAACAGCTCTGACACGTCAATCTCGTGCGAGTCGGCGTGGAGGCATTTCGTGAGACAAATCTGCGCCGCATACACACGCGCCACGTCATCGAAGTGAGGTTTAGCACTTACACTGACAGGTGAAGTGTCTCGCACCGTGGCCCCGGCCTCGAAAGACAGGACCATCGCGTTCACGGTTTCCGGTGACATCTCCTTCTCCGCAGCCCCTAAATCCACATCCAAGTCAGACTCCTCCGCCGCCGCTTCCAGGTTGTTCTCGTCGTCTTCGTCGTTGTCGTCGTCCTCTGCCTCGTCTACTTCTTCGTCGTCTTCTTCTGACGTGAAGGTTTCGGGCGGCGGAACGACGTGGGGATGGCGGACAGAAGTCTGCGGTTGAGCGGAGGGCGACAGACAGGGGTACTCCTCCATGGAAGAGGCGGCTCTGTGGTCGCAGACACCACCACCGTCTCCGCCGCCACCACTGCCGCAAACGGCTGTCGATGGCAGAGGTGGGGGCACGGAGCGATGATGGCTTCCACGGAGCGTTGCGGCGGGATCGTTGGCGGAGGCGGTCGCCGGGACAACCGGGACAGCAGCGGCGGCGGCGGCAGCGGCGACGGAAGCTTGGTGGGGTGGAATCGGAGGGGGCGGGGCACAACCAGAGGTGGGGGAGCTGCCCGTCTCCCCACTGCCCGAATAGTAGTAGAACGAACAGCCACTACTGGAGAGAATTGGAAAGGATTAGCACACAGCAATGGGGGGTGCCTTGCAACGATCGAAAAAAGCAGGCCAACGGGTTGATTGGGTGTGCTTACTGAACGAAATGCACACTTCTCAAACCTTTATCAATTCTCTATGAAAACACACAGGAATGCAGTCGTAGTTCAACTACCTCAAAAATATAACCCTGTGAATTCAGCATTACCTTGAGCTAATCTCCTCTAAAGATGGCGATGGCAGAACTAGAAGGCATTGCACCTCATCAATACTCGCAGAAATCACATGATGTCATCACGACTACAGTTTAAACATCCCGTGGGCGTAAAATTCACATACTTTTGAAGACGTTGAGTAGCGTGACTAGGTAATGCGTCAGATGAGAAAAGGTCACATGCATGGCGCGTTTGCTTGGAATTAAAACACCCACAAACGGAATAGCCGTTTCCAGGGGCCTGCACAGCCGTCCGTGTCGGGAGAAACGCTTGGATGCGCATCATGGGCACCTACCATGGCGATAAAACGATCGCCTCTCGCCTAATTTCGGCCCATAAAACCTAAATCGCGCGCACCCACGCGGTCAATGCTGCGTGGGTGGGGAGGGAGGGAGGGAGGGGGGGGCAAGCCAGCGAGAAATCACCTGGTGAAGCTCGAGGAGCCGCCGACGGAGACACCAGAGGTGGTGGGAAGACTGGGAACTGACGCCGTGGATGCCTGATTCTGTTTCTCATCAGCAGTGATGTTGGCGCCGGAACAGGTGCGGTGCGGTGGAGTTGGTGGGGGCGGTCGAGGCGCGACGACCTCGCTTGTCCTCCTGTGCTGCGTGGCGGGGGAAGACGACGCGGCGGTGGCGACTGCGGACGCGCCCGCGGTGCTCTCGTTGTAGCTGTAGCCCCGGAAGGTGGGTGCGGCACCACCGTCGGACTGCGGTGGGTAGTCGGAGGAAGGCGACCCCGAGACGAAGCTGGTTAGGGGGCTGGAGAGGGTGGAGAATTTGTGGTGGGGTGTCGCCGGAGGCACATCGGACATGAGAAGCCCCTCGCCGAAGGCCAAGGAGGGCTGCGTGGCTGTTGAGGAGCACCGCGTCGACGAGGACTGGCTCACCGAATCAACTGAGCCGGATGAGCCTACAGGCAAAAGGCGTAAGCGCAACTGCAACTCGCGTATCTGTCACAACATTGCCAAACTGATCCAACATAAATAACAAGCGGATTTTGAGGTAATTTTTAAAGCGACCAACTGCCTTTTTAACTGACCACGACTGAGATTTTGCGAGTCGCGATAGTCTGGCAGAAATGGTAGCAGAAGGCGATCTCACACTCCAACAGGATAGACAAGACTCTCACCGTAATTACCCCCCAAAAGAGTAGAAAAGAATCGAAAGCCACCAGCCACGGTGACGCCTACTTACCTGGGCAGTTTCAATGCGTGCTTGCTCTAGCGTATCTTTGATTGGGTGAAAGTGGCAATGGCAATTAACTAAACACGTGGAGCGCTTATCATAGGTGCGGTGAGGTGGTCGCAAAACCGCCGCCGTTGCAGGTTGCTGGGCCAATTCAAAATGCCAGTGGTCCAGGTGTTGATTTCATGCCATCTGCGAATCGCTAGTCGCAGGTCCGACTCACTGGTTACTGGTCCACTGGTTAGCGGCCAATAAGATTGACGATTCCTGGTTAGAGTGTGAGAGGTCAGAAGTCAGCAGAATCGTCGCCAAATGCGGTTGTCTCCCCAGCCAACATGACAACACTAAGCTGAGTGGAGTCAAGTTAGGCGTCGGAATTGCGCAGACACGGGCAGTAAAACGTGGCCTGCAAACAGCGAAATCGCAGACCGAATGCCGGACAATCGGGCAAGGAAACAGCTAGTTCTGCACACGTACACGGTTTTTCCCCAGCTTTGCGTTACCCAGGCACTTGGCTGGTCGAGCGAGTCAACGTAAACACACCCCTGGACTGCATTAGGGGCGCGAACACCACAGACAAACTGCCGAGAGCGTGGGCTCGCGCGGGACCCCGAGACGCCAGGAGCAGGTCGCAATCGATGGGGGCAACACTGGCCCCTCGTCTGCACGACAGTCCAAAGGGTGGCAAACTCTCACTGGGCGAGGCACAACAGTCAGCGCTAGTCCAGAAAAGTGACGCGCCAGCGGAAGCCACTACGAGTGTGGGTGGGGGAGGCGGTGGTTAATTATGTCCCGGTCGTAAAGCCTGGCGGCGTCAGACTCCAAACCACGATAATGACAATGATGACGACGTCAAAAACAATCCGCGGCGTCACATGATGGGCTGCTGTTGGCATCCAAGAGCAAAACAACGTGGTAAGTGCTAGCGTGGGGTGTAAGGCGGGGAGTTAACAGGAAGAAGGACCGCCAGTTGGTGCAGAAATGTGGAGCGCAGACATTATCCAGGCCACTAAAAGACACACACACGCGCGTGCGCTCACGCCGAGTTCACCAGTCTGGAAGGAGACTGCGTCTTTTTTTTCCTGTCCCGTCACGGCATGGGGAAAAAGTGGTCAACAGTTACTGTGAAGGTCACAAGCGCGCGCCTGGAAGACAACCGACCGTGCAAAAATCCCGCGATTTTCAACCAAGTGCCTGGCGCACAAGGGAGGCAAAACCAGAAACCCGTTGATTCAACCTAAGGGTTGGAGAGATTAGTTGACATTTCCAATCACTGCCACCGCCTGCCGTCGCCGTAGCCTCGACCGATTGGATCAACCAATCAGAGCGAAGGTACATTTCAGCTGGCCAAAAAATGCAATAACTGAGATCGGACAGATCAGCTTCAGTCGCACCCAACAACATCGACTTGCTGTGTTTTGAGAGGATATGCTGCCCAATTCGAACGTACAGCGCAGTTCACGTCAGTCTCGCACCGCTAGACCCGCGTTTCTGATAGAGCGGCAGTTGGAGCAGGGCCTGATTGCTGGTTTGTGTTAGTACTCGATTTTAGAAGGCTTGTTTCGCGCACAAATGACCTTTGGCAGTTGGGGGATACGCACTTCTGCGCACAAGCACAATTGACTGTGTGCGCGGGAGTGGCTCGGGGGATTGGTCTTGCGTCGTTAGACAACGTCGTTCGCGGTGAACAAGTCGCCTTTTCCACACCACAGACCAGACCGATTCAAATGCGCTGCCTGAAGGCCACCGCCACCGCCACACACACACACACACCGCCCCACGCAGACACGCGCGAAATAAATTTCAGGTGACAGACGTGCCAGAAAGGGTATGGATGGCGCGACAGATGACGAGGCAATTACACGTGCCTGTTGAATAATGATTACCGATGGAGCAGTAGTGGGTGCTAGGGGTGGTGAGTCATGCCAGCAAGCAGCAGTCAGAGCGAGAAACAAGCAAACAAACAGAGCTACGGTGGTAGTTAAATTCAAAAGAGACGCCCAGAGGTAGATAAACGTCTTGGAAATATTGGAAATACAAAAAAAATGGAGATCAACGAACTTAATCACGGCAATGTTGCCCATTGTCTTCCATGACCGTGCACCATCTCTCAGGGAACATACGGATGCCGTTACGGCAATAAGGTCACCGACGAATTTACGCACATCGTCCTTGAGCGTTTTAGGAACTGTTCATCTACTAAGGCGGATGAGGCCATGTCTGCTGAATATGTCGTGTGTGGGAGAACTACCCAACCCAAGTTCAAGAAGGTCTTCTGAGTAGCGCGAGGAACGTGAGGTGGTCGAGCTTTGTCCTGCAACAGCAGTATGACTTGCCCGCTTCCTTGCCCTGTAAATGGCCTCTTCTGATCAAGTTCTTCGATCAGTCTATTTGATTGTCACCTGTAGCGTTCCGCACTCACCGTCTGATTCGTTTCCAGCAGTTCGTAGTAAAGTACACCTTTTATACCCCCCCCCCCACCACCACATACACAGAAGAATCTTCTTCAAGTGGATGTCCTGTTTCGGCGTCGATGTACCGCATTGCTCGGGATCTACCCACGACTTTCGACATTCGAGATTCTCGTTAAAAATGCACATTTCATCACTCGCCACAACGTTCCACACGACGTCCATTCTCTGCTTGTTGCCGGTGGGCAAGAAGAGATAGCCATGTGTTCAAACGTTGACCTAGGCGATTGTGTTTGGTCAACACATGTGGGGGGACCCAATTTCCATGTTTTGAATTTTTCCCATTCGGTGATGTAAACGCTTAAGATATAACTGTTTGTGTGACTCCTACTTGGGCTGCTGCAAGCTCTAGTTGCGTTTGCGTTGAGTCTTCATCCAGCAGAGCTTGCGATTCCGCATCTGCAAACTTTCGAGGCTATTCGGGGCGCGGCTGGTCACGTCCATCGCAATCGCCACTTCCAAAACGTTTGTACCAATGATCACACGTTTCCAAAGACACAACTTCGGCACCAGGAACACAACATGTTGAGTCCCAGTGCTTTTGAAGCATTTTGTCCTTCTTGAAATTCGCATGAAATGTCAACGTAAACTCTGCTAGTCTGAGAGGTTATGTGACTCACGTTGGCTTGTCGTTCGGTGTGCTGAGACCCTGGGTTCGACCATTTCAAAACCGCGAAAAACCACGAGAATATTTTTACTTTAAATGCATAACTTTAGGCTCGAAGAGCAAGTCTGTGCAAATTAATTCACACAACTAATAGATTATGAGGCATTGCAGTGAGGCGTTGACTGACTTACACAAATACTCACACTTCGGTCTCACAGATTAAGCCTTGTGGAAGTGAAATGGATTGGAATGCGATTTGGCGTCGCCTTAGAATGGACAAATCAACGATGCCAATTTCCGACACCATCGGTGTTTATGATTATAGTTATACAAATTAAGCCAAGCAGAGGGCAGACTCACTGGTAACGCCCGAGATGTTTGTCATGTACTTGTCTTTGGGTTTGGCCGACTCGTCGTAGCAGTGGAGCACGTCGAGCATGAGATCTGGGTGTTTGGCCTGCTCCGACGAGGGGATGTTGGAGCTTTTCAGCAGCAGGGCCCATTGCGGAGGCATGCCCTTGGTTAGAGGAAAGGAAAAAGTGAGGAGAAAGGAATTACAGGAGGGCCCCCCTCCAACGCAACCCCCCCCCCCCCACCCCCACGAAAGCCCCCTCCCTCCCCCCGTCCAAACACCGGGCAGTTGAAGCACGGGGAAAGCATCTAGAGGGGCCTAGCGTAGCGAAACTAATCAAATGACGCAAACCGAGTCAAAGTGTGCATGGTTTGGGGGGGATTGTGGGGGCGCCCGAAGCGCGACCGAAACTACCATCCCATCGAGAAGGTGGACGCAGGAGATGCTACTCTGATATCCCGAGGCGCCGGATAATGGATTCAACTGCCAGGAGGGAATGCGCGCAGGCACGCACGCACGCGCGCGCGCATGTTAATTGGCACCAGGGCGGACGCGGCGCCCCCTGCAAGCACACACACAAACACACCGGGTTGATGGAGGTTTGGCCCACGGCCAGAAAATACAGGCAATTACAGCTGCAAACACACACATACACACACACACGAATGCACGCGCACACAAAGTGCGCCGACCAATAACACAGAGAGAGAGAGAGAGCGAGAGAGCCCGAAGACAAGTGACGAGGTAAGAACAGAGGCGAGGTCTCTCCGGGTGTTGCAGGGTCGCCGTGACCCTAACCTCGCCTCATTTCACATCCGGCGAGCGCGTTCTGCCCACTTGACACGGAGGATATCTGGAGGGGGTGATTAGCTCCAACCCCGCTTCTTTTTCGATCCAAATCTTGTCGCCACTGCTTCTGATACACACACAAGCACTCAAGATTCCAGGATCACACATCTTCGGCTGAAAAGACCCAACCCACAAGGTAAGCGTTGGGTGAATTGACGCGCAAACTGGCACGACACAGCTGCAGATGGCGGATTGACGCCCTACGCAAGAATGCACACAAGGTTTGGATGGGAGCAGAGACCACCCACAACACACTCCCTGGAGGCGGTTTCCTGAGGCTGTGAAGGAGAACGAGAGACATCGCCGTGAGATGGGGATTGGCGCAAAGCGACATATTGACCTTTTTTACATTTAGAGATGCCAGCTCTAACGGAGAAAGCCGCAACCCTGCATGGCAGGATTCAGTCAGACACTGAGGCGTGCCAAATTGTGCCCCAGACAAAGACCACACGAGGGCAACAGAGGCGAGAAGGCGAGCGACCCCCAACTGGTGCCAGTAGCGGCGTCTTTTGGGAGTGACGTGGAATTGGTTTGGCGACGCGATGCCTACTTTGGGTCGGGGAAGGAGAACGCATGCGTTTTGGAGTGGAAGATGGTGGTGGCAATAGACGGGGGGGGGCGTTGGGAAGGGCGTAACGAAGTCAGGCCAAATGGATAATTAGATCAGACAAGCACGTTAGCAGCAAATGTGCAAGGACGCCTGCTTGGAAGTAAGGATTGCGTTTGCGGGGAAAGGTTTTGTGCATTGCAGTAAAAAGAAGCTCCACACAACAGCAAAAGGGCACGCCCTGGACAAGGACGACAACACGAAGCAGTTCAACCGGTAGATTGATAAGGTCACAACTCACACACACACACAGACACACAGTGAGGCATAAAATTAGGAACGTGGGAGATTACAGCGAGCCCGCCTGGCTTCTCACGACAATTAACCCCAACACACACACACACACACGAGCGCGCGCGATGAAGTGGCTGTCAACGGCTGACGGCAGTGCACTGACGACAGACTCGCCAAGGGGCAAATTACCGACGCTCAGCTCACAAACCACCTACCCAAGTGATCGCAGTGTGCTCTAGTGCGGCAGAAGCACGACCCACAGCTTTTGAGTGTAATCGCAACTGGCCAATGAAAAGTAACTGCTGGTATGCCGTAATACAGAACTGAGCGAGGCTGGAAGCGAACTCAATGTGATGTTGGCTCGTGGAAACATCGGAATTGGCTGGACACATGTGCGGCACACATGCGCAACCAATGGGAAACTGGTGGAGACTGCCACATTTCAAAACCTAACCTTGTTAATAATACGCGGTTTTGTAGCCGAGTTGTTATTGGGGTAATGATGATGATAACTCACCCGGAATTCACCTAGCGTCCGGTCGAAGGACACGTGGACGTCGTGCTTCACGTCTGTTGGGCCAGAAATGCACGGTTCTGTGGACCCACCACGGGTGAAGAGCGGAAGACGGAATAAATGTACTGCAAGGCAGAAAAGGCGAGCATGTCAACGCACGACCTGGCTTCAGACTACGAATTCGAGTGGTTTGCAGAGGCTATATAGGAAAAATAGCACGATTGAACTAAGTACACGCTAGTAGTTGTTGGCTTGACTTTCATAGCTGACACATCAGCTGATCGAGAGGGCCTCATTAATTGCGCAGCACCCAACGACGGCACCAAAGTACGCTTCGAGCCCGAGAGGTCAACAAACTGAGGTCAATTTCGCAGCCCAGGTGAAGGACACCAGACGAGTGCGGGGGTGCATGCGTGTGGCATTAATTGCCGTTTAAGGGCAGACTGATCCGAGTGCTGGCAGTGACCCCTACATGACGATCGACTTTGTGATAATCCAGTGCACCTGGCAAGCTGTTGTGCCGTTTAGATTCGATTACGCTGGACAGATGAACCACACGAACACCCTACTACCATCACCACCACCACCACTGCCTAGACGTCACACGCAAACACATCACTTAAATGTTGTTTTGACATTTGACCAAGAAAATATAAATGCCCGTCGTTTGGACAGCTGACGCGATAACATCTGTTGGGCAAGGCGTTCTGACGTGAAACATTTAGATAATGCTCCACAGATTACGATGGTGACCAGGAGGTGTTGAGATGCTTCGCCCTACACTGGGTGCGTGTGTGTGTGTGAATTGGAGCAAAACCGCAGATGTGTGACAATAAAGAGGACCAATTTCGGGTCAAACCAAGAAACCTGCCAACTAGGCAGTCTACCAGCTGCCACGAACCACGGCTAAGGCTTACGCCAATTGTGCAGTAACATTCAGTGCTTTTTTTGCGTTCAAGGAAACCGAGCCAACACTGAACATGACAACTAGTGGATTAACAACAGCCGTGCTTAATCACCTAATCGCACACACACACACACAGGGAGAGGGAGAGAGAAATGCGGGATTAAGAAATAGACAGGGAAACATTAACCCCTGGGAAGCAAGACTACGCTGACTGAAAGTGCAAACGAGCAGCGTTATGCAATCAAGGCGAAACCCAGACGGCGCGAAATAACGAACGACCGACCGACCTCGGGAGGAAAAGGCTAGATGCGTTGGCTCCACAAAAGAGGGTGGCTAGCTAGGCGGATGGGCAAGCATTCTTACAGCAGAAAAAAACAAATCCAGTCAAGCAGTCCCGATGGGATAAAGCGGGTGGGAGCTAATCTCATTAAATGAATTACCACAGGGCAACCTTATCGACTGGTGCAAAAGAGGGGATGGATGCTAGTCCACTCGCTTTTTTTTTCTGTACCGAGGCTAATTCCATTGCTAAAAGTAACTGTGCAGTGTTCGACGCCGTTACGTTCAACTGTAAAAAGTCAGATTCGTTCAAAACACAACCTAACTCGAGCCAGGACACACGGCGAGTTGGCAAATTTGTAAATACAGTCGTGGTTTCTGTGTATTAAATGAATATAATCTTAACTGCCTCAAGTAATGAGGTGGGTGGTCTGATTTGTACTTGATCTTGGAATTAATTCAGTTATGACGAGAACTTTTCAATGATGAAGAAGCGCACAACACATTCACAAGGCCATTCAATGTTAGTGATATGCGCGGCCAACTGTTTGGCAATAATATAAACAATTGTTGGAATGAGGGTGAAGTGCGCTCGGTTAGGTTTGCGTAAACCACCGAAGTAGGCAGTGAACGCGAGGTGGAGGAGGAGAAGAACAACCAGCTCACCCTTGCGTTTCTTCTCCTTCTTCTCCGGCGGGGTTGGCAGAGGCTTCGAAGGAGGCGAGATCATGGGGCGTTCCTTTTTCCTAAAAGTGCGTGCAGGCAAGGTCAGTGGGCGGAGCTTGGCATAGGCCCAGCGGGGGGAGGGGAAAAAAAGACAAAGCGCTGAATAAGCCACCAAACCAGGGGAAAAAACGACAACAGGAACGTGTGAATGGGAGGACACTTGGAACATGCGTAAAATTGTTTCGAGTACAAGAGAAACGAAATGATAGCGATGATTGCAACTACCCCTGACGTGGGCACAAACTGTGCCTGCAGAATGCGGTGGCGCAGTTGGGCATTAACCAGTTGAAACGCCTACTCACATGGAGTACAAACAATCAAATAAATGGGACAATAAAGAGGCGAGAGGAGTCACTGCGTGGGTGAATCACTGCCGTTTCATGACAAACGCAAATCACCAGTAATCTGCCGAACTTCCACAAAAATACAAAGCCAACGGTTAAAAAAAAATAAGATGCTCTTCACTGATTGGGGCGTCCAGTCACGATTAAAAATAAGTTGTGATGCAGAAATACTCAAGATTGTTAACCAGGTGTACTATGAGAGGATAATATTTTGACAAATTCAAACCAAGTCTAAGACAGGAAAATCTGGACTCGGCCAGACGCCCAGTTTCACTTAAATTTTAGGGGTAATGATGACGAAATCAAGACAGCTTATCGACAGTTAGGGGAATGGAGATAAGCAAGTTTAATCAACTTAATCCACAATGGTGCATTCATTAGCTTCGAGGGATATTAGAATAAGCCAGGATTAACAAATAGATGGTCGCATGTAAAGGGTTAAAATTCACAAGAAATCTAGTTAAAATTTTCTAACAAACTACTAAGCCAATCAAATTTCCAAAGATTTCTCTGGCAAAAGAGTAAATTTTAACGAACAGATTAACGACAGAGATTGCCACTGACATTTGGACAACGATTAATAAAGGTTTGAAGTAAGCTCTGAAAAACAAAAACACTTGACAGTTTTGTTAAGAAATTTGGAAGATGTACAAGGAGGAGACTTAACATACAACCAAAATCAAAAAAAATAAAACGATCCTAGATTTAGCAATATAATTGAACTTTTGGGTAAAATATATCATTTAAATTATAAAAATAGCTAGTATACGCAAATGAAAATAAACCCCTAAAACAAAATATTTTGAACTGATCCCGCGGATATCTGACAAGTAATCCATGACATACAATCAGAATAAATGTTTTATTTCGCCAGACAGCTATCGCTTAAGTTTTGGATGCTGCAGAAACAACATTACTCACTGGAAGTATCAGGACAAGTACAAGAACCGCCAATTAGAAAAAAAGTAAGTGATCATGATGAAGCTGAGTCCTAGGAAACAAAAAACGTGTACGTGCTTACAGTATACAAAACCGAATACTCACAATGGCTGTTTAATGAAACCTACCGAGCTTACAAACAAGAATTACGTTAGAAATATACAGGAGACTCACAGTGTACTTGATGAACGAACCGGTGGTGTAGGAGCTGCTGTTGGTGTTCCAATATCTCCGTAAAGGAATGTGGCAGACGAAGCCGGAGGTAAGTGTGAGCCTGTTCCTGTTGAAAGTCGTTGTTGAACAACTGTCGATTCTGGTATCCCAATGTAATCAGCTAAACTTCCGCTTAAATTGGATGTATTTGCGGACATTGGCTCAAAGCAACATTAAAATCCTTTTACTAAGGTAATATCCAGACTGGTAACAGCTGACAATACGTCTGTAACAGGCTAAGCCTCAGAATACGAGAGGCACCACACGAAAACAATTGCTTTCAGAAACCGCCAATAAAGACAAAGCAAGCTTCCTCGGCAACCTGGAGTTCGAATCAATCAATGAATTTGTTCAAATCATGCTTCTGGTAATTTAACAGGCCTCTTACCTCAGCTCCAAAAAACATAACAAAATTCAAAGTTCAAAGTATATAATTCTATCGACTTGCAGATAGAGCAAACAATCTAAAAAACATTGTAGGCAAAATTTGTATTTTGGTTATTTTCATAAATAAAAGATTAATGTTCTTATTTCAAAATCATAACCAATATTAGTGACATGGAATCGTAGCATATAATAAATCAATTTGTCTAGAAAAGTGCCTTTATTTTAATCAGTAGGAGTTGAAATTTTTGCAAATATAAATGGTTCGTGATAGTATATAATTTTCGAAATAGGAATTTAACAGAGAGCTATGTATACCTAAAAAAACAACTTGTAGGACCACAAAGCCATTAATGACTGAAAAGTAAATTCATATTAGCTGCTGTCAAGGTATATACAGGAAATACGTCGACATCCAACACTAAATGTCTTCAAATTTTTTTACAATAAATGCTTTTAAACGCAAAAATAACAGATAGGTTATTAATGGAAATTGGAGATTGGCGTCTCCTAGTAAGAAAAACACAGGAAACATTACAGGGTTTTGATCTTCTGACATCGAATGTTATCATAACTAACGCTAAGTTTAATGATTTGTACAATTTCAAAGCAAAATTTTATTGCTTAACCAATTTTTACTGTAACATCTGACAAATATTCGATGTTACAAATTACTTTAAAATCTTATCAATCTAAGATGGCAAACACAATACTAAAATTTTTTTTGTTTTTCAGACCATTGAGTAAATAATCCAGCATTGTAAACAGCTGTCCTTAAAAAGTTCTAACAGATTTAGTGGTTCTATTTTCCCCTCCTTAAAAAATTAATTCAAATATCCTTAAAGGAGATGGCATTATAATATTAATAGCTATTTAGGCGAATGTGAATTTTAACAAAAAGACGACTTGCTTCATCTTGATCTATTTGCAATCCATGAACAGTAAAGTTAAAATGCAAATTTGCAAAATATGTTTAACCCTGCCATATTGTGATGACAGTGTGAGCAAAATTTGGTAAAACATAAAACCCAAGAGATTGAATTTGATTAGAATTGGTACAACAGAGTACCCTGTTTTTAATAACCATGCGTTTTTTGCCGCTAACCCCCAGGTCGTGATTCTCAAAATTTCCCGTCCTTGTTTTGCTACAGAGGGCTTGTTGAGATTGGTGAATTTGAACCTGAATAGGTGCAGTCATCAAATTCTAAAACGGTTTCTCGTACTGACCTATATAATGGCAATTATAATATTTCCAGGTTGACATTTTTTTAATACCTATCACCTGACAGGAGTGTGGAGAACGCGCCTTGTAGAATCAACATGAGCATGAGTACATCGCCGCGATTTTCATCGGAAGCAGTAAATTCACGTGCAGTTCAATTGGTTTTTGTTTATGAATGGAGTGTTTACAATCCCAATTGACATCTAGGGATTTAATCGTTTGGAATATCGAATGAGCAGAACTGACAAATTGCAGCAGGCAACCATAGAATAAAAGGAAAACGACCAGTTTTCAAATTGTCTTATCAAAACTCTTTCGTTGTCACTAAAGTTAAATTTTTTAGTCTAACTATAAAAAGGTCTGATTATTCAGCCAGAACCGTCAGTTGGGTGCCATTACCTTTAGTTCCCAATACTAACTACGTTACTATTATATGATAGCTCTATTCAAACTTTGTCTCTAGTTTTCTACAGATCTTAAATGCAGGCTGTTTAAACGCACTATGACAAAGGTCTGGTTCAGGTCGGCTGGGATGGATTCTCGAAGATTATTACGAAAATTTGATCAAATGTTTAGTTTATTTCTAATGAGAAGCTACATTTTGCGTTACAAAGTAAACGAAGGAATGTTTGGTATGTTTAATAATCAAAAGTTGTATTCCTGTTGTCAAAACAAAGTAGCCTCTTTGTTTTATTTTCAATCAATAAATTTAACTGACTTCCTAAGATTGATTGTGGAGTCATGAATTTTTCTTCTTGCACTAATTGGCTCAAGACTTCAGATAATCGAAGACAGGCTTGTTGTTGTGAAGTGGGCTGGAACGTTAAAAAACTTAAGGAAGATTTTATTTATTATTTTTAAGCATAAAAGTTGCAAATGAACATGGGGGTTATGTTAGTACAAGGCAAATGAATTCATTGCCAGTGTGTTCACACTCGGTAACATACAATGAATATAATATTCTATATCATCGCATAACAAAGCTCTTGGTATGGACTGTAAAGACTTCTTGATTGTGCAATTTATCCTTTAAATCATTGGTTTGCCATAACACAAAACATAGTGTATCTATTTATAAAAGCGTATGTTTTAGATGGGGCACTGTAACGTACATGAGATTTTATTCAAAAACTTCAACAAAACCGCTGGAGCAAAAGCTCTGAGCAAATGTAAACATTAATGTATTGTCAACTATCTCTAATTTATGAAAACATTATAGTAATTAAAACGATTTATTGCACTATAATCCAGTCTCTGAAACAATTTACTGAGAGCAATTGTCTCATTCTCACGCTAAGCGCACACTTCAAGCCTCTGTAAACCGGCCCATGTAGAATACCCGAGCCCTAATAGGAAAAAAAACGGTACAACAGTACAGGCTTTATTGACCAATCAGAAGCCAGGGCCACGCGTCAGGTGCCTTCCATCCGAGTCCACCGCGCTGGCCACGCCGCTCATTATATACTGCATCTCATCCATGTCCT
>UXSR01005732.1:4641-16676 GCA_900604375.1 Mesocestoides corti
CTGCCCCGATGCTTAACAGAGAATTGAGCAAACATATGAGCACACGGTTGTCTTTCTTCATGTTAGCTTTCATCTCAAAAGTGAGTGTAAGTAGACTTATTTAAATTTATACACATTTAAAAGACCACAGAGAGCAAATCTACTATTTGATTGGTTAGGAACTTAGTTTTACTCGAAATTATTATTTCAACTCATGCGGGTGATGTGGTTCTACACTTTTCAAATTTTTTTTAACTGATGCGCCATCTGTAATTACTGTCTTCTTAACTGTAAGCTTAGTCACCCAAAACTCACGTTGGATATTCAGTAAGTAAGTTAAGTAAGTAGAGCTTGCTGAAAGAGCGCTTTATGTAGGATTCACTTTTCATATACGTTATAAAATTTTAAGCACATTCGTTAATGTTGTGAACAAATACTGGAATACAGCAATCATACACAACAATGGTAGATTTTCAAGCGCAGTCTTATGGTAAGAACTGCATCTGCGAGGTATTTTAAGAAGCTTAAATAGGTTTGAAAGCGATGAAACGACACCGAATTACCGACACTGGTGACAACAATGTCCCTGCCTCAAACCCAAGCAACCACGAACACCCTACACTCTCCTGAACTTACGCTTTCTCGTACCTCCCGTTTTAGTTATTTCCTAAGACCCCGTGGGTAATTATTTCAAATGGCATTTATCAATTTGATGTTTAACTGAATCTCGTGGCCAGCACTTTCAAAAAGATATCTGTAATGAAAATATTTCACTTGATTTTGATTGCAATTATTCATTTATATCACTATGTGCTAATGAAAAATCTCCTTTTATACATGATGGAATGATGCAGATAATTTTGCTCTTCCCAATGATGCCTTACTGCAATCGGACAAAACGATGTTTGGCAATGTGAAGACACTCCTGCAGTACTGGAACCTCTTACTTTTGGACTATGAGCATTAAAGATACGCAGATGAACATAACAATTTAATTGCCCTAGAAGGAATCATCATAGTTTACACCATTATATTCATTTGAATTGCGCATAGATTACATTCGGCTACAAATCGTTCAACTGTGGCTCAGTTAGTGGACTAACATTCCTACATGACTGTGTTAATATTTTCTAGATAAATTTGCATGATTCGGTATGCAAGTAGTTAAAATATATTTTTGTTTTAATAATTAATAATAACAATGACACAGATGTCCAGCAGTTCCTGTGCTGCTTGTCACCTTTAAGATAAATAAACCCCTGATATACCAAAGATCTGAGGGTCTGACAGAAATTCACAAAACTAGCATTACACGTTATTCGCAAAAATTTTCACTTAAAGGCAAGTAAAAATGTGATTTTTTAGAAATCGCGGCCTTTTATGTTTGGTTCGGAAGAAATTGTAAGTTGCGAGGCAGTTCAAAATTTTCAAAGTAATTTGGCTGCAAAAATCACTGTACTTAAGCTGTAATATTTGACATTCTGCTACTCAGTGTCTTCTGTGGGCAATTCGAATGACTAAAATCGGGAAGGTGATGTGCCAATGGACAATTTATGTTAATATTCTATTTCGTCTTCTCATTCCTCGCACTGAGAAAGTAGAAGTACACAGCAGTGTTTGAATTTTTTCCTACTACCATCTTTGCATCCTTGTCTTCTCATGGCGAGCAGCTGTTTCGTCCACCCATATATGGGTACCACTGATGACTGTTACTGTTTCTGATTCATTTGTTAGATTATGTAAATAACTGAAGATTCGTCTCCTACTGTTAATGGTTAGTAAAACCAGTAGCAAGTAAATCAACTGATACAGTTCAACACACGTAACTCACGTTAATACACCTCCGTTATTTAAATAAAGAGTAAACTTATTGTTGCTAATAAAATTTCAGGCAATGTGTGAACTACCTTCTAAAGCAGATAAAACAGAAATTGATAAATCATTTCTGTTAAATTTAGTTTCTTAAAATGGACGTTAACAATTTCGATAGGTAAAGCATTGTCAGATGGATCGGAGTTACATTCTTGACACTAGCGCTCTGGTTGCACTTAAGACGTTGACATGATGCTTGTACCTGTCCTTGAAAATCTCTAGATAATGGGCACTTAAAATTCTTGTTGCCCTAACATCAGAGTGTTTATTTGTCGTTCATATGCTTAATGATTGCCAAATATAGCGGTCTATTTTTTAACATTTGGAAATAATCGAAATCATTAAAAGCGAGCCGCTTAAATGACCTGTTACCTTAGCTGATATCATTATGATAAACTTAAGTTGTCTTAGATCGAAAGATCTACAATACCTAAACAACCTTAAAATTCTGCGAATTCCTCCCGTTCATTCTCGGACACAACCGTTTACTTCAGAGTTCAATCACGTTAGTGTCGTTGCTGTGTGTTGCGTTGGCGCATGTTTATTTATACCTCAGATGTGTGAGTCATACATGCGCTAACATCGAGACCCAGATAGAAGGAAAATCCAGGAAAAACGTTCTTGTTCATGAGGGGGGAGTTGAGGATCTGCGCGGCTTGCGACAAGCTGCGAAAAGGGGATCCTGTGCCGGAGGCTGGATTGACCGGATTAACGAGTTTGAATCGACTCGGGTCACAATGGCTCTCCTCCTTAGCGAGAGGATTTGGCTGATCTTTTCATCCGAAAGGTAGGCCGTAGGTTTCACAATCAAATTGTGAGCTAATGGGATGCATACATGAGGCTATTTGTAGTAGTCTAAAGGTAACTGAAATGCTTGGCATCATTGTGCGTTGTCAGAAGTCGTTCGAGATTAATCACTTTTGACGATACAACCTTTTCAACCAGCTGGATACCTAAAAAGTTGATCGTTGGGAAGGTTGTGCATGATGCCGAATCGTAAGATCATTTAGGCCGTTTGATTTAGTTGAGAGTTAAGAAGCAGGTGACATAATCGACCGAAAATGTCTGCTCGACTAGCATCAGAAGCCGAAGCCAATGAAAGAAGAGAAATGCGGCCATGTTAATTAAGAAAAGAGACTCCATGGATGAGGCCAGGTTGTGAAAGGAGGGAGATTTATGCTAATAAAAGCGGAGAGATTGTTGCAGAACGATAGGCAGTCGGCGGGAGGTGATGGGAGTCGAAGATCATCCCCCAGAGTTTAGCAGCGTCCTCAGATTATGCGTCGTTCAGATAATCGAAGGACTTTGGAGATTCGGAGTCGTCCGGAAGGGATCGTCGCCAGAAATGAATCCTCGCTGAGACCGAATCATGCTGACAGATCGCCAAACGTCAGTACAAAGATCGATGTTTCGAACACCTGAGGGTCGATGTTCGTGCTACCAAATTTAAGTATTCAAATCAATGGATGCGCAGAATTTCTCATGCGTAGTCATAGAAAACTACAAATTTATTCCAAAATCTTATTATTTCTCTTTTTGAATTGTTATTCCTCTTCAAGAAGTTAGTTTCGTAATATCACAACAAAGTAGTCGTTAACATTGCTACCGGCAAGTCTCTTGAACTTTAATCTAGTAATAAAATAACACTCTGCAAATTTACTCTATCTGCCTAATATGAGAGTAAGTAGAACCGAACACTGAGCTTTTAAAACCCAGGTAAGACCATATCGATAGGAAATCATTCTGCTATCTCTTGGAGTTAATGAATCAGTAATTAAGTCTATAGTGAGCCAATTCCAGACTATTCATGCAGACACAGATTGCATTGTCAATTGTTCCACTGAGATCTGAAAATTAAGTTACGTAAAATTCAGTTCTTGGGACGCTACAAGTCGCATTTACAAACGCATTCCAACAGTGCATAATGCCAATTTTATTTATTTAGCGAATTTAGAAAGATTACCTATAACAACAAATATGTAACACGAGTGCGTTTGTATTTGTGAGTAGGGTTTCCCATTGGCAATTTAGTTGCTCAGCCAGATATGACTGGGACGCATTGAAAGGTTAATTTTCATCAATTTCTTGAAGGATAACACCTAGCACCCGGCGGTTAACAAAATATGGTAAAAGTATTAAAAGAATTGCGATGTTCAGATGTTATAGTAGTGGCACACTGTCAACTATTTGCGAAAGTTGAAGCCAGTCCTATTGGATTTGCCAAAGTTGGTGCTTGTCACATGTCCTTACTCTTCCCTGCTTCGAAACCCAGGTCAAATATCACTAAAAAGTATTAGTATCTGTTTAAAAGTACTGACGATTGCCACACGTTGAACTCGACTAGTTCAAGCCAAAGACACTGATGACGAATGATTACTTGAAATGCCCAACCCAAAGATTAAAAAAATACTGAAACTGGAATTTCTGGCTAAATGACAGACTATAAAACGGAAATTAAATTAACTTCATTAGCTTATGGATTTTCTTTGATTGAAATTATGAGTGCCAATCACAATGCTCAGATATCGGCACACAAATAACGTCTCCTTTCCCCATGCTATACAATTTTAATTTAATTTTTGGATGGATGTAAAGTTGAATTCCAAAGCATAGCAAAAATGACCTAAGTTTCTGCCCTTCAAAGGGTTTAGTGAATTTGTTTTCAAAACTAGTAGAACCCTGGAAACCGGCAGATGTAAACCATTTGACAGAACTGAGAGCAGACTCTCAAGGACTTCGCTTAGATGACCTGAAACCTCCAAAAAGCACTTGCAAAGTCGCTATAATTCTGCACAGTATCAAAGTAAAACGCTGGTAGTTTATAACTCGGGGAATCGATGTGATTGTGGCCGTAATCGAAGACAAGCAAAAAATATTTTTCCTGTAGCCTTTTTTCAACTTTCCAATTAGACTTACCAAAATCATTTTACAGTATATTAAACTATTTTAGCCCAAGCTTAATTTATAAGTCAGCACTGTAATTGGTGCTGACATTACAAATACCAAAAGAATCTCGCTGCTACTAGTCTTTTAAATCTGATGTTTTTATTACATTCGACAATTCAGCATTGAGATTGCGATGATGAATAGTAATTGAAAACTAAAGAGTGACTTTAGAACCTTGACAAGCAAAAGTTACTTTCATCTACATAATGCTTTAATTGTGTCAAATAAACCAAGAGAAAAACCTTGTGTATTTGTGGCCTAAATCACTGATTTGTGCCAACTATACCTTTGCTGACTACTGGTTTGTGGAATTCTGCTTTGCAAAACACCAATTCCCATAAATGTCTGAATGACATGATTGGAGGAAACTACTCGGCATGCTTTGTTGTTCAACTTTTCATCCACTTGGAAAATTCCATTACAACTTTTCAGCATGGGAAGAAATGACAGTGTTTGTGCGCCGACATTTGAGTATCGTGATTGGCATTTGTAATTTATGGAAGACAAAACCGATAAGCCACGGAAGCTATTGGGATTTTAGTTTCCATTATTTTATTGTGTAATGAAAAGAATTTTAAGAAGCGCTATTCCATTATGCCAGGATTGATTAGGAATTTTTTTCTTAAATTCACTGGCTTTGATTGATTCACATGGTTATGGAAAGAATTGCTGTTAGACCAAACTACTGCTACGAATTAACACAGACGAATTTTAAAACGCAATGATTAAACCCCTTTTGAACTTCTTTGTTGGATATCAATCAGGGCACACATTTCCTGTTTCAAACCTAGCAGTGACAAAACTGTAGAATTTTGCCCCTAACAGCGGCTTGAATGTTGCCTTTCTAAGCATTATGACAATAAATTTAAACCGCTGCCTAGTTTCTGGAAATATAAATTTTATTCCACTAAGGGAGGCGCGATTTGTTATTGAAGAAATTGTAACACATGCATGAGTACAACAGCCACTGCGTTGCAAGTTCAATTTTTGCATACGAACAGTATTCTTACTGCATTATTTTGGTTTAGTGATATGGAATATCATAAACAAGCATTTAACGCGCGTGTGCTTAAAAATGAAATGAAAACTAACGAATGCAAGCAAATGTGACGAAAATTGGAAGACAATTCCCCGATTCTCATAAGCGCCAGCATCAGTTCTTCTCAGAGTCACTTATATTTGAATCCAGTTCCTTTTTCCTGTGACCAAAAACCTCTGCGAACTAATTGATATTGTTGTGGCAGAACCGTCTATTTGAATGTCAGATTTGATTGTTTATGCGTGCTACGGATGACATTGAGCCGGTGGATACAAAGGTTTTGCCATTAAGGCAATGTGTGTGTGAATATGAAAAAAAGCCCAACTTGAAAATATGAGGAACTATGAAAGTGGCTTAACTAAAGCACTGTGCGGAACATGTAAAAGTGTAAGACGATCAAAACAAAATTTTACTTTTGAATTCCTAAGTAAATTGCTTACTGAAGGACGTATGATTCATCTACCAATTGACATCTCAGCCCTGCCTCCTAAACTGATTTACAATAATCGATAACTATTAGATTTATGAGCCCCGGTTTCGTATCAGCACGAAGGAGAAACGGGTCTGCCATGTGAGTAACGCATGTGCAACCATAAGGTTCTATTTCAAGGAGCATGCAATATATTAAGTATAAAATCGCATTAATTATCATGGCTTAATCTGCATTGAATTC
The DNA here is from genome assembly GCA_900604375.1 of Mesocestoides corti. NCBI lineage: Eukaryota > Metazoa > Platyhelminthes > Cestoda > Cyclophyllidea > Mesocestoididae > Mesocestoides > Mesocestoides corti. The sequence goes on from UXSR01005732.1 coordinate 11,151, forward strand.
AAAATGGATTCAAACAAAACTGACAGGTAGGAAGAAATTCAGCAATTCCTGTTTTGATTAACATTCTATTAAATTAACAGTTACCCTTTCATGAATTGTGGCTGCCAACCATCTCGTTAGAATGCGTGGGATGGTGCTTGTATCAAAAATAAATCTAGTTACCTGAATCTTTGAAGTCTTTACCGCACAAAGCCAGAAGCTATATAAATGGTGTTCACACTCATGTCTAATGCTTTCTTCCCTATCCGAACTCAGGCAAGTTGCATGTTCACATTGCTTGATGTTATGGGTTTCAGGAATTATGCGAAAATTCATTTTCCTACTGCTGTTGCCGGCATTGCACGTGCTAGCCAAGGTGCCATCTGATGAAGAACACACCACTATCATTGAGTGCCACACGAAGCTACGTGAACACGTTAAACCAACTGCCAGCAATATGCAATTAATGGTATGGTTGTTTTGATACTAAAATTCTTCGAGGTATTGGCTTATGTGCAGGGGCTATTTTCTTGGTGTGCCTTATCGCAGTACGGTCACCGTTAACAGTTGCTCTAGGTTTTAATACAACTTTGTTTTAATTCATTCGTCTCGAGACCAGTACATTAAATAAGTTACATCTGCTGGACAGATACCTAGAAAGCTGACAACGTAATTCTGACACATTAAATGGGGGATGTTATCGTGACCAAATAGCTTATTATTTTGTAAGCGTTAGTTGAAATAGAGTCGTACCGATCACATTAATCGCCTCGGATTGTATGACACGCTATTGCGTACTTTAGAACTACTCCATTGAATTGGAAAAACTGGCACAAGAATACGCGTCGGCCTGTGAGCCCACATACCCTGAATCCAATGGAAGATATGCAGATGTTGGATTTAGCGTAATGTTATCTCAAGAAAGAAGATTCAAATATGACGACCTGTGCTATATCAACAACAGTTATTATGACTTCGACAAAGACGCATGTGATCACTACTGCGACAATTACAAACAGGTACGTAAAATCACTTTTAAGGTACTCCTTGTTTAACAAAAGAGCTAGATTCCAACATGGAATAGGATTCTTCGACATGCTGGCCTAACTTACTGATAAAACAACAGATGTCTACACCTCCAATAAGTCTAACTAGGTCCTGTTTATGCCATTAGGTGCATGAATGAATAGTGTAGGTGCTAAACAGAGATTTCACTCTAGTGTTATGGCTATAACACAGGCTTTTCTTCATCTAACTAATTTAAATTCGTACTTTCAAATGTGCTATTAAGCCAGTTATTGACTGGAAAATATGAGTAATTATGTTTTGTTGGTATTTTGTAATGCTAAAACACGTGTTATTGTGTAGTCGCATCCAGGAGCATGAACACTCTAAATGGCGTTTCTCAATAGACCTAATAACGAGTGTGTGTCTCTCTTGGTTCCTAGATGGTTTGGGCTACGTCGACGCAAGTTGGATGTACAGTCAACGAATGTCGAACTAAATTCCGACCTTCAACGCCCATTCACTGGTTGGTGTGTTTATACAAACCGAGGTAAGACTGACGTACTGAGCTTCGATTATCTACATTACCGTTTTTGACTTTTTACATAACTGTTTAGTGTGAGGCGATTTAACAAAAGGCCCTACGAAAATGGACCCATCTGCAGTAAATGCCCGGAAGGCTACGGATGTCACCGAAATCAATGCGCCAAGCATCTATTTTCTGACAGAGTGGCAGTGACAACAACCTCAATTGCCACAATGCCTCTGGCACTGCCAATTTTAACCCTTATATTATCCCTACTACGTGTTTTACAATGAACTATCAACCTAACATAGTACGTGTGGTCAGTGTTTCCCAACGGATCTGATTGATTTCACTTGTTTACTGATGCGCCTAAGTTAAAGAAATCGCTGTAAAATTCAAAACAGAAAGTACAAAACTAGGATGAGGTTTATTGTTTTGACGGGCTTAAGCTCAACCCTCTATGGTTGTTGCAACGTTAATATTTTTTACTGATTTTTAGTTTTGGCATTACAAACCATAATGTTTTTAGGAGCAAAATGTGGTAACGTTGACCACAGATTTAATGCAAATTATGTTATTAATGCAAGCACATAGCGAAGGTATGGAGCGATGGAACGTTAGCATAATTATACAATCAACGCATAGATTTGATTGGTAATTGCTTGTTTTTGCACTTCCTGATTTTGAAAGAATCAGAGCTCCTTACTTTAAAACTGAATTTCTTGGCAATGATAGGGCCTTTAGACAAACTTAGTGAGGTTTTAATGCGTAATAATAACTTAAAGATATTTACAAAAGCCTTTTTAATTCGTAGGTTCTATTTAAGATAGACCTTTGCCACATTGCGCAAATCACAATGGACCTACTCACACAAAAATTGCAACTTCGGAACTTTAAAATTAATTAAATATGAACAAACGTCAAACAAATAATAGCAGGGTATGAACTTGCGATTTTAGGCTAGTAATATTCAACAAGTAGCACCATTAGACCTGGTCCACTACCAAATCATAATGTGTTCTCGGCTTTTCTGTGTCTTACCAAATTACACTTTCTAAATGCCCGAGATTTCAGCCTTCAGTAATCCTTATCCGCATCTCTTAACCATATTAATGTGCGTTTCATACTTAATCGAGACACCACTGATTACTGTTTTACCATTCCTTATATGTGGTGCCAACAGTCACTTGAGTATTTTCTGGTGATATCCTGGAAAAGCATCCAACACTTATTTATAATAACGTATTAGTCGCCCCAATTTGTGTGTAATCTTAACCCAAATCTGACCTGATAAAGCACCAACTTAATTCATGTCTTTTATTTCGATTTAGTACCCGTTCATTTATTAGGAATTACATTTCTTGTTGTTCTTTGAACTCACCAGTTTTATTATGCACATTAAGACAAGGCATTTGGAAAAAAACATTTTTTGATTGTAATTTAAGTTGACCGAGGTAATTTAGTCATAAAATGAGACCGTTAATCTGATGCAACAATGTTCTACAATAAATAGCAGCTGGTTTTTTAAATCACTCGAATGTAGTAGAACTAACTCTGGACTGATGCTTTATTTAGTTCAGCCTATTAATCACAAAATGTGAACTTGTCTTGTTGCAGAATCCGAGGTACCTCTGACGTGAACATGCAAACTTTAAGGAATATTGCGGAAAATTGTGTTACCTTAATCCAAAATGCATTGGAAATTTTGCATGCAAGTAAGCATGCTAGATTCTCTTTGCACGACTTGGTAGTTGCGGAAATCCTCAGGTACGAATTTGTCGCCTAATTTTGGAATACAGGAAGTCTAAATCCTGGCCCTGCAACTAAAAAACTGTGCAAGTTTCCCTGTTGGTTCGACATCACGTGAAGAAATACCGTTAAGCGCGCGTACAGTGAATGTTGCATGGGTTAAGTCTACACGACCTGAATCGTGTCAGCTTCGTGTCTCGGCATTGCTGTGCAGTGAATGACCGCAGTTTGACTCGGACACACAGATGCGTGGTCGCATTCGCGCCATTCACCCACCTAGAGGCTTAATTAACGATTTCTTTGTGTCCATCAACACAAGTTCAAATGAGCTGTAGAAGCTAACTGGCATTGAAAGAGGTTACTTCAGACCATACCAGGGGTTAACCAAATATGCGTTCATTTTCCCTATCCAAAATGTGCGATAGGCATTTGTTAGCACTTTCTCAATCGAGGACTTTGGGTAATAATGCTGAAGAACGAGAAAATTATTTTCGTGTGTGCTGTATAGAGATTTTCGATTACTTTATTTAGCATTTATGTGTTGCACGATGGACTTTGTCTGATATAAATGGCAAGTCGCATCGTTAATCTGGCAACCGTAAAATTAACTCAGGAACATTAACCAGACTTTGTGATAGTAGCAACCTTTTAGATTTCATTTTTATTGTCATCTCTGTCTTGATGTTAAGTGGGCAGCACCTAGATTTTGTGGTGCACTAATACTCCTTTTTAATCATTGTCTTGTCCTTGGGACCTACTACACGCATTTGAATAAATTTACTAAAATACATTTGACTGGAAGGCAATATTCTCGTTGACTAAAGTTTTCAAGGACTCAGCAGGAATGTGACAATAATCTTGAACAAATCCTAATTTAGAACTCAGTTTTGTGTAAAATGTACGTTTGACTTCCAGCCCTGCTTCTCTATACAATATTTATCAAAAGGTGTCTACCCAGTTAACGATTATTTGTTCTCTATTATGCTATCAACGCTAGTAAACGTGTTTCATTAGAAACAATCCTGTTTTCTACCATATGATTCCCAGCATTTTGCCAACTCAGCACATTTTTAATTCAAGTTCTGCCCATCTTTATTTCACTCAGCATGAACTTGAATCTTCTAGCCTGAACCATTGTACTAAGTTGATTTTTATATATTGTCCATAATTACACAATGTACATGAGTAGGTGCTTGAATGGCCTGACTAAAATGTATCTTTCTGTCTTTATTTAAATTGGTTCAACGTTTCACTTGTCTCTAACTCCTTGTAAGTTAATCATAGAGGATCTGGTTTGACCGTTTGATGATTAAGTGCAGAAGAATGTTCACACTTTAATACATTTTGGACCTGGCCCTACTAAACGAACCCAGGTGTGACCTTGACACCGCTTCTTAGAACACTGAATTCGCAAATAAAAACGATACTCCACTCGAGATTTTACCGTTGGCCTAAGCAATTTTCTTTGCGCCGTCAAAATCGGCTGCACACCCTCAGGCTGGAAAATAAACGTGCTGCCTACACTTTAGTAGCTCTTTGAAATAATTTCACATTGATTTAAATTATGTTCTCGCCAATTTTGCTTCGAACTTGCATGGATATAGGTGCATGATTGCGAAATAAATGATACACTTAGTCAAGTGTTAACATCGCTGCATCTCGGAGTTTGCTGATGACGTTTGTGGTTTTTTAAGCAATAGGGGTCTCTATTGAATTCAGATTAGATATTTTATGACTTATTTAGTTACGGAGATTCAGCGAGAAAAAATGTACTTGGTAGACTTCAGAGAGTGTATCTCTCAAAAGTAATAAACATCTTTTTGTTCACAATCAGATTCTGGCCACAATCAGCGCTTATAAAAAACTTGACTGAAGACGTACGCAGTGTAGTAATTGTTTGATAGGTGTGCTGTTTTATGAACATTTTCTTATATCGATGGTTAGCAAGATTTTTTGTCCTGAGGTAGCTTGTACAACCCCATTATGTTATACCAGCGAATCTAGCATCAGTGGGACAAATTGTAGTGACTTATGGTCTAAGCACTACCTTACAACCCTCTAGTTAACAGCCCAAGACAACCCAAGAATGGAGAGAAGAGAGGCGACAGTGGACACGACCGTTTATTAGCGTGACGCCAGCCAAGTGTGTCTTAGTGTGTGGATGAGTGAACGGATGACAGGCATCGAATATAGTAACCAATGAAAAAGGGGGTGAGTCATTGTCACCGTCAGGTCAGTAACCAGGGTTCACTCAGGCGCGATCGCTG